>APFE030110476.1:209104-272289 GCA_000404065.3 Pinus taeda | reverse complement strand
GTGTTTGGAAACATGAATGAAAATCTTTAAAATTATGTGTTTTTATAAAATATAAATATTTAATGTATTTTTTACAACGACCGAGTCATTGAAATCGAGCCGGCCGAGTCGATACCGAGTCGGAGTCAGAGTCGAAGTCGACCCTCGGCCGAGTCGGAGTCGGAGTCGGAGTTTTAAAACATTGATCTAAACCCTATTGAGCATTGCACCAGACATATAACCTAGGTGTTGACATTTACAAAAATGTTGATGAACATCCCTCGGCTAAGTCCTTGCTGAAGTTGAGATTATCACCATTATATAGATTTTCTGCACATAATCAAGGCTCATCCCTGTTGAAGGGAACACTGAATCAACCAGATCAAGAAATAGATTCAAACAGGAAGTGCCTCTTGCGTGCTACTCAGACCCCAAAACAATTAGATTGCCATCATCCATAGTAGGCATGAGGGCTTCCTTGTGCATATTGAAGTGGTTGCGATCTCCTCTAGTTAAGGCCATATTTGTGCCATCGTTTACATTTGAAGATTTTGGAGATCCTCCTCTCTTGCATAGTTCTTCCTTGTGTATAGTGCTTCTTTCGTTGCTTCCCTGGCGAGGAACAAGGGATTCATATGAGTTTCCTAATGCCCAAGCCCTAGTCTATACAAAATCGAACCCTTGTTACTAAACACCACGATGTGGCAATTGCAGGCTAACTTCAAATTTGCTCCCATGCCACCAAATCCAAAAGATAACCTCAAATTCTTCAAAAGTTTCATTGGAGTGTTCCCTCCTTTCACCATTCGCTCCAAGATAGGATTCTTTTCCTTCAATTAAATATTTTTAAACTATATGCAATAATATGATCATTATATTAATATTGTATTACCCTCTCATAGTGGTGATATGTAAAACTAAACCAATCTTATCTCTAAGCATTAGAAACTCACTTGGACCAATGGTGAGAATGTTTGCAATTTGTATGTTGACTCTCACAATACCGCAGCTCAAAATCTCTATTATCTGCAAGTTGCTCAATGTAATGACAATGAACATGTACATGGTTGTTTATTCATTCTTTCTAATTTCATACTTTGATAACAACAATAACATTCAGTTGCATTAGATTGCTTTACTTGCAATCAGTAAGTATTCTTGGCAACCACACACCTCACACATCATAACAATTGCTGGCATGTACACTGGTTCAAAGCACAAGTGTGCCATGTTACATTCGCGACCATCCTCTATTGAGAAACCAAGTGCTAGAAGATAATGATTGATTTCTATTAAATTGATAATTACTTGTGAATATTTGTTGGCTTCTTATTACTTATATTATTTTCTTCATCAAATAATTATACAAATGTGCAAAACATAAAGATCACAAAGAGACAAAGAACACCAAAAATTAGGCTTCAAGCCAGGGCAAAACTCCACAAGGGGGAAAATCCAACAATCCTTCTCTTATAAAATCAGATCAAAATGAGATATCCAAGACCCAATACCAAGACCAAAACTACCACTAAGATCCCAAGTCAGCCCTCCTCCAAATCACCTCCAAACAAGTCAAACTCAACAAAAGTCAACACTGGTCAAACTCTATAAAATCTGGTCAAAACACAAAAAATTTCAGATTTGCGGTTGAGGCCAAATTTCGGCCCTGTAATTACCTCAGAGTTACCACATAATCTTCACATGTGTGAGCATAAACAAGGCATAAAACTTGAATTTTATCTCTCCTTTGACTTCAGCTCTTTTTCTTCTTGATTAGGCATATAAATTGATGATTTTTGTGATGTGTGAGTGAGTGAATCCAAGAGGTTGAGTTACTCTTATATATAGTTGCCCAGGAGGGTCGAATAGCAATCACAAAGGCCAACTTGTCTAAGACGGGCCGACTTGAACTTTCTTTGATTCAAAATAAAAATTCGTTTTCTTTTCTTACAAAAGTCCAAGTGGGACTTGACTCAAAGACATTTTCTTTTTGACTCGTAATAAATTCTTTTTGACTCTATAAGCATGAAGAACATGCTTTGACCAAAAATAAAATAATAATAATGAATATAATAAATATATCAATGATAAAAATTACATTTTATTACATTGTGAAGACTGACAATAGTTACATTTTCAACACTCCCTCTTAACTAGGGAGGTGTTCATAATGACACAATAGGATACTCTCATGTTGGAATATTCATATAAGAAAGGATCCGGATTGATAAGCATCAATGATTATTTACATCATCATATCCAACATTATCAAAATACCAATGCCTTGACAAGTAAGCTCTATCTCTACACTAGATCAAAGCACAATGCTGGGAGGCATAAATTTGTACACCACCGCCTCTCCAAGGCACATACCCCACACAAGTGTTCACCAGGTTATGTCCTCACAAGACCATTTCCTAATTCATTGTCACAATATTTGACACAAGGAAATGTCGGTCCTTAGGACTATTCTTATCTTAGATCAATGTACTTGACTTAGAGCGGTTAGTCCTTGTCATAGTACAAATCTTCAAAGAATATCGGTCCTTGGTACTTATCCAATCCATCATTCTTCTTACCAGTGTTCATGCACTAGGCTTATGGTTGTTAGTCCTGGCCATAGTACGTGACACATGGAGAAGATGTTGTCCACCCTCACTCCCTCTCAACCAAGGAGGAGACATCCACAAGCCTAAGCTTGTTTCAAAAATACCTTTTTTCATGAAAAAGAACATCATCAATTTATTGGCTACCTGCTTTGTCAATGGAGACATACTGTTGCTTCACGACTTCATCCTGCATCATGTCATGAATCATAAAGTTCTTCAACCTTCTTGGTTCTCTGTCAATCTTCATGTAGCCTTGATTAATTGAATCCAACATGTCATCAAGTAGTTTGATAAACTGTCTTACAACTGCTACATCTTCTGCCTCTACGGTGCACGAAATTCTGCTACATACTCTTCTAGAAAACCATACCATATCTTAAAGATAGAGTATCTCTCTTCACATTGCCAAATCAATCGATGTGAACTCAAATCCCAAGTTGTAATATCCTTCATGTCAATTTCTGCTTCTAGCTCCCTCTGAGGTCAATATTACTTCCTTCACATTATAACAGAATCTAGTTTCACATTCTTTCAAGAAGTTACACTTAATAAGTAGAAATGACCAACAGTAGTATCAACATTAGTTCTGCCAATAATGTGTTCAAAGTTCGAACCAATTAGCTGTTGGATCAAAGCTCTTCAGTGATGTTGCCATATATCTGTAAAACTGTCAACCAACCTACTAGGAGAATCTTGATAATAAGTATCTTTTGACTTTCTGCCCAACTATCTAGAAGTAACATATCCGACCGACATGTATCGTGTTTTGCCTCCAACTCCCTTTGAAGATAATATTTCTAATCCATGAGTCCCTTTTAGATATCTAATTGCAAGGTCTTCTATGAACATGAGACTCCTTCTTGAAGTTATTGAATTTCCTCCTTTGGTTGATAGAAACCTCTTTTGAAGCTTGCTTCTATGCTGCCATATAATTGACTGTCTTAAATGTATAATTTGTCTGCTCTTCTTGTTGAGTCTTTGCTACTTCCTTCTGGTTCTTTAATCTATCAAAACCTAATCTGCTTTCCGAAATGCTTTGTACTGGCAGTATTACTCGACTGATTTATGATGTATGAGATCAACTTCATCTTCACTGAAATCATAATGCTGCATATTGATTTCTGACTCTTTTTATGTTCCTATTGACGACCTGTAGTCCTTTCTGCTAAAAGAGATGATGGCTGCCTCTAAATCTTGATGATGAACTGAATGCTTTTACTAGAATTCTATGTAGACTCTATTTCTTCCAATACTATATGCTTCTTCTTAAACTTAATCTCCATGACTTTGCAAATTATGAATCCCAAAAATCTTCTATCCTTCAACTATAACTGTACCTGCTATTTTAAGTTTTAACTGCCATCTAAGAAATGAAAACTTGTTTGCAAACCTGGTACTTGCCATATTCATCATAATTGTTAATAGTAGAGGTCCTTGTTGTCTTCTACCTTGGGTTTCTTTTCACCTCTTTCATATTCCGCTATATGTGCTTCATTTCATTCCTTCCTTTTGTTGCTTTTATTATTCTTAGAGTCCTTGGGACAATCCCTCTTATAATGTTCATATTCATTGCAACCAAAGCATTGAAATTTAGACATGTCCCAGTTTCCATGAGGCTTGTTGTTGTTGTACTTGCGATGAGATCCAAATCTTCCAAACTTTCCAAACTTCTTCTTTGATCTAGCAATAAAGGCTTGAGAGTTTTCGTTATTGGATTCAGTATCATGTTTAGCCTTCAACCTTATTTCTTCTAGAACACATAGAGCCCAAAGTTCTTCAAAACTTGGAGTATCTTTTCTTGCATAGATTCCACCTGCAAAACCATTCCAAGCTAGAGGTAAAGCATTAATTACAAAAGTGATCAATTCATATTTAGATATGCTTTCTCCAAGACCTTGAAGTTGATCCTTTATTTTTTATATTCTCATGAAGTACGAAGCCACATCTTCATCTTTTGCTCGTTCTTGTTCCATAGAGTCGATTCCTTAGAGATATCTTCTGACTAGTGGTATGACAAAATATAGTTTGACCACTTTATCATAGACTTCTTTGGATGTAGACAAATCTGAAAAAAAGAGATAAGATGATCCTTGATAGACTCAAAGATAATTCTTTGAGCTCTAATTTCTCCCTTGTTTTACATGGCTACTTCTTGAGCATTTTTTTTATCTGGTACTGGAACATTGCCTTCAACAAATTGCATAACTTCATTTTCTTTGAGAACTAGATCAATTCTCTTTTTCCAAGCCTTGAAATTAGCAGCTTCATCAAGCTTGTTGCCTTCCTTACAAATAGATGTCATTTGACTGGGAGGTTAGACATAGAGTATAGAAGAGTATGTTGATTTTGAGTAGCATCCGATGTGATCTAGCTCCAGAATTTTGTGGAGGGGCTAAATTCATGAGATTTCCAAGACCCAGAAATCGTTTGGAGAAATTCCACCCGGATGATGAGTTATTAAAATAATTAATATTTTTAATGGCGTTCCTAAGTCTAAACTTAGGAAAATAAAAATATTAATGGGTATTAATAAAAATATGGGTGAGAAGCTTCTAAGAGACGAGGATCAAGTCTGTTTTAATCTTAGCAATTGATTAGGGGCTTAATCTCGGCTGTTGATTCATCAACAGGAAAAGTATAAGAGAAGAGTTGAGAGTCATTTGGAGACACACTGGGCAAATACTCAGTAACCCGAGGGAAATCAATTCTCAGGGAGAAGAAGTTCGATTTCAGAGGGAGAGTAGCACGGTGAAGGAAGAGGAGGGTATCAACATTAGTCAGAGACTGAGGAAGAGGTGACGCAGAGCATCTAAGAGACAACGCAGAGGGAAGATCAATGAGACAACGCAGCAGGAGATGCAGTCCTCACGCAGACTGACGCAGAAATGACGCAAAGGAGGGTAGAGGGTCTCTAGGGTGTCAAAACTTCTCCAAGAGGAGGGGAAAAATTGTCCCAGGTGTTTCTCTCTTAAGTGTCTAAGTATTCTGTAGAATCATTCTTTGTAAAGAGATTGTTGCTAAAGATTAATAAATAAACTCTCATCTGTTGCACCGGTTTTCCCACATTGGGTTTTTCCGAGGACAATTGTCCAAAAATAACTGTGTTGATGTGATCGATTCTTGTGCTTGTATATCACTGTTATTTTTCTCTATGCTATTATGTGATAGTTGTAGTAGAATTTATTTTAATGTTTATTGAAGGGTTTTGTAAATAATTTATTGTGAAAAATAAGTAGGAGAAATAAATCAGTTACTGTAGTAGAATTTCGTGTTAGAAATTTTCACACAGTACTTACTTGTCAAAGAAGGAGAAGTTGTTATAAGAATGTCTTCAAGAATGTTGATAAGTGAGCAAGAGTATTGATGAGTGAGACCTGATGATATTTCCAAGAGCCTTCAACAATGTCCTCAAGAGAGTGATGGCTGTTTATGAGGATGTCTTCAACAATATGATCTTCAAGCCTTCTTTCTTTGGAGAGATAACTGATGTAATAGTGTCTTTAAATATGCCAACAAGTTGTGTTTTTCAAACTTCCTTTCTTCACCTTAGCTCTAATACCATGTTGAGAAACCAATTGCTAGAAGATAATGATTGATTTCTCTTAACTTGATAATTACTTGTGAATGTTTGTTGGCTTCTTATTGTTGAAATGTGTAACTAGGTTTGGTCTTCATAATATCTAATGTAATCATGATTTTATGTATTGATGTAAAGAGAAAAATATATTTTACTATTATTATTTTTGAAGCATGGGTTTCAGCTCAAGGTCATTTTATTTGTAAGTCAAGCACCCATTGAGTGTTTCTAGGTTTTTTCATGAAGTTAAGAAGTCAAACGAGTCATTGTAATATGTTAAAGACCCTTTTGGGCATATTGTATCTAGTCAAGGAAATTTATGAGTCAAAATTGAGTCCAAGTCACCCTCCAAGACAAGTCGGCCTAACAGTGAAACAAATCGGCCTACATGGTGTCAAGTCAGCCTCATTAAAGGGTTGTTCGAACTTCAACTTACATAAGAAGCCTATATATAGAGAAGCACTCGACCTCATTAAGAAGCATCCAAGTAGTTCGTACAAGGACAAGAAAGGCAAACAAAAGGAGCGAAGAAGAAGGAAAACAAAAGAAAGAAAAAGTCAAAGTTTAGAAATTTGTTTTTGGGCCTATTCTCTCACACATGCAAGATGCAGCGAGAGCTTCTAAAGTGATAACTTACAGACATTAAAAGGAGCTGAAAACTAGAGTCAAAAGATCATATTTGCAAGTCAAAATTCTAAGGAGAGAAGACCAAGCCAAACAAAGGAGAGAAGTACCTTAATTCTACCCTAAACTATTCACACGTGTGAAAATCAGTTGTTGTAGGAAGGCGAAAAGTTGCAGAAGCTGAAATTTTGAAGAGAGGCTGAAATCTGAAGTAATGGAGCAAGTTTGACTAACATTGACTTTGTGGAAGAGAAACTCATCAAAGAAGAGGTAGACTTGGTCTTGGAGGGGTCTTTGTCAAAGGTCCTAGGTATTGGAAATTGTCATTTGAAGATTCTATAAGAAGAGAAGAATTCTTGTGGGTTTTCCTCTCAAGAGGAGAGGTTTGGCTTTTGGTTAGCAACGTACATTTTGTGTCCTCTTGTCTCATTGATCTTCATTGTTTGGTATCTCTTTGATGATAAAAGAACACTATAATAATCAAGATAAGAAGCTAACTACAAGTACATCAAGTTAAGTAAAAAAAAATCACAAGCAGTAATCAAAGTAAGAGAAATCACCCTAATCTAGCTGCCCTAGATTTCTCAACAAGGTATCAGAGCTAAGGTGACTTCAACAAGAAAAGGCAACTTGAAGAAGATCATCCAATTGAAGAAGTACACATAAGGGTCGAGCACATTAAAAAGCATCAATAGCATCAAGCATCTAGGAGGACCATCCATCACATCACAAAATCACATCATCACAACCCTTGGAAGAAGGAAGAAGACCTCAAAGACCCTTACCTCCATTCAAAGAAGGATTCAACACTTGAAGCATTCTTGGAAATTTTATACACTCTACGATCATCAACCAAAGGAAGCAAGAAAGAGGAGTTCATCATCAAAGTGATATCCCTCACATTGAAGAAAGGATCAAATCTCAAGCATCCTTGAAGAAGATCATCAAGCAAACATCATCAAGAAGGCATCAAGTTGAAAGATATCATCATCAAAGGAGCATCTTCACCTGACAAGTAAGTATTCTATCTTATTATGTCTCAATCTACAAACCAAATGACTTCATTCTACAAGGAGAACAATAAATTGGTTGGGACCTCGAACTACCTTGCATGGAAGAAGAGAATTGATTTAATTCTCACAAAGAATGAAGTTATTGAATATGTAAAGGGCTCCATCACTAAACCATCACAAGAGCAATCCCATGCACTGAAAAAATACATGAAAGGAGAAATAAGGGCACAAAAGATCCTCACAGAGTCAATCAAGGATTCTCTCATTCCTTATGTTGCAAAATTGAAGACAACAAACGAGATCTATGACAAACTGGTGGAGTTGTTTTCTGTGAGCATTGTAGGAGAAATCATATCTTTGAGAACCGAACTATACAAGATGAAAATCTCAAGGGAAGAAGGGATAGCTTCATATGTAATGACCCATCTTTAATATAGAGAGCGCAAGAATATTAGCATGCATACGATGCATGCATATGATAGCTACATATGCATGTGTCGCATGCATTGCACTAGTATTTATATTCTAAAATTAACTATAGATGTTGAATATCATGACACTCCTTCAAATAGAAGTTACCTTCACCCATCTGCATGCATATTGCTTAATGCATCATAATTAATGAGCAAATACAATGATATAAATTTAAAAAAAAGTATAAAGTAAAAAGGGTTAGAAAGAAATAGATGTAAAAATTAAATTAATTTTTACATGTGTTTATATAATTATATATCCTAGAATATTAATAAATTACTAAAATAATAAAGTAAATCAAAATAAAGTACCTAGTATGAACCTAAGGCATTTATATTAAACAAACAAAAAATCCTAAATATAATATAACCACACCTTTAAAGGAATATGACTCACATTATACAGAGGGAAAAGGTGTCACTACAAATGGAAGTGGTGGGATTGCTGGTGGAGAGAGTAGTCACCGCCAAGGAAGGATACATATAGAGGTAGAAAGAGTTTTTAGGGGGGTCTGAATTGGGAAAAACCAAAACAGGGGAGAAAGGAGGAAGAACGAAGAATCTGAAGATAGTGGGAAGAAGCACAGTGGGAAGAAGCCTTGCTTGTTCTGAAGTTTTTGGGCACGGGGGAATAGATTGCAGAAATTGAAAAGCAATCTGGACTGAGTAATCAGGTTGTACTTGGTTTGGTTGGGAGGTTATGGTCTTTTGGTAACAGAAGCAAGCTGAGAAATTCTGAAGCCTCTTCATCCGCAGGAAAACAGGTAGGCACTCTCATCAATTCTGTCAATTAGATTTGTAAAATTTTATGTAATTTTATCACAGGTTCATGATGATTTTAAGAAATCCTTTACTGTCTTTACAATGGCTATTAAATTCTGTACAATCCTTACATCAAATTCTGTATAGTCCTTACATCTGGTATCAGAGGGGTTAAACCTCCGACCTCAAATTAATAAATTTGCACGATTCCTATTGAAGATTCTTAATTTTTTTACTTAGTAAAACCCTAGTCATAGTCCGCTTTTGCTCACGATATTGATTGTAACACAATATACGATTCAACTATGTTGAAACCCTAGCTATTTTCATACTTCAAAAAAAAAAGAAACCCATGAGTAACTCCAAGTCTGTCTCTATATCTTAACAATGTTATGACGATTTGCAAGGCATAAACCTAGGCACCAATTGTGTAATAGTTTCCATTGATTGAAACCAACAAGTCTGATCCAGGATATCATATCTGCATAGCCCTTTTGAGACGGTTTTCCCTAGCATATTTCTCACTCTTCATCAATGTTTCTACTAATTAAGAATGAAAAAGTTCTTTTGCAGTCCTACCCATCGCTTCATTTCCTTAGGTTATCCCTTGTGATAACGGGACGTACTCGAGAAGGAATGCCACCCGAGCGTTTCCACCTTTTCAACCCGAGGAGTGCATTGCCAGAACTGGGTTGGAAGGACAAGCAGCCTTAGACGAATCTAACTTGTTGGCAGATGAGATGAGGTGGGCGCAGAACCTTCTCTGGTCATCTACCTTGGTGCATCGATAACCGGATGTTGAGGTTTAAGAGCCAGCGGCTGACATCGGTTACAAGAACCACTTTTGGAACTGGACCATGAAGATGTAAATGACTCCATATATGGTAAGCCATCTTCTCGACGTCCTGCGAGTCAACTTAATAGAGGCCTTCCCTGCTTGAGCGTGGCTTGGTGACATGCTTATCCCAATGACGAACACCGAAAATACATATCTTATAAAAAATAAATATAATCTTAAAGCTGCCTTATATTCGAATATTGTATTTATTTCGGTATATGCCATTCCACTGAGAGAGGTGAGAATAGTAATTTTGGGTTCAATACAATAGGCGTAATCATGGTCTTACCAACTATCGATTGACATATTAAAATTCTCAGTAGAAAGGGATGATGGGATTTCGAATATGTGTCAAGTTTTATGTAAAATTATGTTCCAAATTTCAAAACAAATCTTATGCTGAAGATAAAATACAGACGTAGAAGACAAATGGAGGTTCCTGCATCAGACCTAGTTAAGAAACCCCACACCAATATTGCTTTCTAGATGATCGCAGTTTTGTATGAATGGTTTCATGAGAATTTTTATAAATTCCTTATCTTACGGTTTTCTGAGTTAATTTTATAAGATAAGAATTTGTTAAATTATATTTGAGTTGTAAAATAATATAATTAAAATATTTAATAAAATAAATTTATTTTTATTAAAAACAATTATTGGGAACATGATATTTTCTTTAATTTCCTCAGACTAAATTGACTTGATAGAGAAATTAAATTATGTATATATTCTTTTAATTGTATTGTTTTATTTTTTATTTGAAATATTAAAATGGTATTTGTATTAGATATTTATGATGAGGTGGTAAATAACCTTATTGATTTTTGAAGAATTTTGACTTGGCTTAAGTGAGAAATCAAATTCATATAAATGTTCCTTTGTGTTTGATTAGAGGTGGGGAATGGGTAAGTGTGATTATGGATAAGTGTTGAGTGGATCTTTAATTTTGATATTTCTTTTAAATTATAAAATAGTAAATAAAAATATAAATATTTAATAAGTAATTTTTATAATATTATATATTTTTAAATATAGAAAGGGAGAGATTTAAATACAGATATTTAATATATAATGAAATAAATAATCAGATAAATTATTATTTTTAATTGGATTTTTATTTTTCCTTAATTTTAATAAGAATTTTATCAAATTAATCAATAGAGTAAATAGTCAAATGAGTTTATCTTAAAGACTTAAGAAAAATGATTAGTATATCTCTCATCTAAATCACTTATATTTAATATCTGCAAATAACATGTTGAAGCATAAAATTTATATATAAATATAGTATTATATAGAAATGTTATTATAATGTAAATATAAATCCGAATGTAATGTAGGAGCATTATATTCAAATTAGATTATTATAATCATTTGGACATAGCATAATTTTGAATTGATTAATACATGCTAGTTGAAGGAAATTTAGTTTATTATATAGATTGAAGTGTCTATTTAAAAGACCCATGCATTAGAATACATATTATTGTGCATAAAAATAGAAAACCTTGCATTAGGACAAGGAGGTCGCGACACCACCCTCCTTGACCTCGGTACTAGTAAGACTTGCCTAGAAGGCAAAAATAGCAAAAAAAAACTATACCCATTTATAAATGTGAAATTGCAAAAACTATATGTTAAATCTGAATGTATACCTCAATTTTTTTTTATAAATTTTATTATGTATACAGGAAACATTACAATGGTAAGGACATATGAGCGACGATGATGTGATCGAGCAGCATCACCGTCATTAATACCACCACCATCGTCATCACCATCTCCGTCGCCACCACCATCATCATCATCTCCCTCATTACCAGCATCAACACCAATCGCTCCAACACCAGAGTTGACTGTGATAATGTATTCATTAGAAGTCTTATTGGAAACATTAAAAGGGTAAACAATGGCTAAGACCAAAAAAGAACCTCAACCCTTAGCAACCAATTCAGCGGAACCAAAGAATTTTCAGTATAAAAGATCAAAGAAAGATATTTCTAGGGAGCTTCAGAAAATTAAACTCCCAGAATTTTCAGGAGGTCGAACTGGAGAACGTGCTGAGGCATGGTTAGAAGGAATGAACAGATGTTTTAAACTAAGAGAATACTCTTCTTCTACAAAAACAAAAATTGTTGTATTTCAATTAAAGGAAAGTGCCTTGATTTGGTGGGGAAATCTGGAAAAACAACTACACCTCACAACGGATAATGTCCCTTGGGAATTGTTCGAGGAAAGATTCTGCGCGAAGTATTTACCTCCATATTTTCAAGAACAACAAGCCGGAGCCTTTCATACATTAGTTCAAGGTAATAAAATAGTGGAGGAATACGAGATAAGGTTTATGGAGCTTATGAAATATATTCACTACTTAGATTTTGATGAACATCAGGCTTAACGCTTCATATTTGGGTTAAATCCTCTCATCAGGGCCTTGGTGAGGATGTGGAAACCATCATCAGTAGTTGAGGTGGTAGAATGTGGCCGTTATGCAGAAGAACATCGAGGAATCAAAAAGGATGTAGGGCCAGCAGAACCTTTACAATTAGGGTTCTCAGGAAAGACTCCCCGAAATTTCTTCAGGGGAGGTAGCTCAAGACCACTTTACGGTAATATATTTATCCCAAGAAATCTAGGAACAAGAGCTCCCATGGCAGTTAATACTATAGTTGTTGAATCATCAAACACAAGTCCATGGAAATCCCGTGGAACTACTAATAGAGGAAGAAATTCGAGAGGAAGCAGCATGAGAGGACGAAGCTCTTTATCTAGAAATTCACAATATGATTCAAGAGGACCGACCCAGGTTAATCGTTGGGGATGTGGAGGACCGCATTTTCAACGTGATTGTCTAGAAACTTTATGGAGTATATTGCATAGGATTGGAAAGGAACCAATACCAAATACCCAAGGCAATCATAGAATTCATGCATTAGTCAACAACAATCAAGCAGCACATCAATCCACTGTAGTGGAATCTTCAGGTACTATTAATGGTATAAAACTCAAAATCTTATTTGATACCGGTGCCACAGATAGTTTCATTTCGTCATATGCATTAAACAAATGTGGGCTAGCAGCTCGCCGACAAAATGATTTCAGACAGGTAGAAATGGCCTCAAGAGAACTCCAATCCGTAGACTTAAGTGTGGATCAATGCAAAATTGACCTAGGGGTCTGTTCGACTAAATTGAAAGTTTATGTCACAACCTTAGGGACTTATGATCTTGTCATAGGTATGGATTGGCTAGAAGCTCATCAAGCTTGGATAGACTGCTATGGGAAAAGAATTCTAGGTATAAATGATGAGGGAAAAGCAATCCAAATTCAAGGTATCAAGAGAAAAGTATCTTTACGCTACATGTCAGCAATGAAAATGAAGCGTTTCTTAAGAAAAGGTTGTCAGGCATATGTAATTCAAGAAGTAAATAAAGAAAAATGACTATTCTTAGAACAATATCCGATGTTAGCCGAATTTTTCGGATGTATTTCCAAAGGAACTACCAGGATTACCCCCTGAAAGAGAGCTAGATCTCACAATAGAATTGAAACCTGGTACTCAACCAATCTCTAAAACACCTTATAGAATGACAGCTCCAGAACTTCAAAAATTACAAATTCAATTGAAGGAACTATTGGATATAGGACATATTCGACCTAGTATATCACCGTGGGGTTTTCCTGTAAATTTTGTCAAGAAGAAAGATGGATCCTTAAGATTATGCATAGATTATCAAGACTTGAATCAAGCTACAATAAAGAATCGATATCCTATGCCTTGAATTGATGATCTCTTCGATCAAATGAAAGGAGCTGCTGTCTTTTCTAAAATTGATCTTCGATCAGGCTATCATCAGCTAAGGATTTCTGAAAGCGATATTTCTAAGATTGCATTCCAAACATGCTTTGGACATTATGAATTTACTGTGGTACCATTTGGATTAACTAATGCACCAATAGTATTTATGAATCTTATGAACAATGTTTTCTGCAAATATCCTGATCAATTTGTACAAGTCTTTTTGGATGATATACTCATCTATTCCAAGAATGAGAAAGAGCATGAAGACCATTTACAGATAGTGTTATCCTGCTTCAGAGAACACCAGTTGTATGGAAAGTTATCCAAGTGTTCGTTCTTTCAGGAAAAGATTCATTACTTAGGTCATATCATATCAGGTGAAGGGATCTTAGTAGACCCTGAGAAGGTAAATCGTAAAAGCAATCATGGAATGGCTAATACTGAAAAACACACATGAAGTACGAAGCTTTATGGGTTTCGCCGATTACTACCGAAGATTTGTGGAAGGATTCTTCAAAATTGCAAAGCCGATTACAACCCTTCAGCGTAAATGTGTTAAGTATGAATAGACTAAGGAATGTAATAAAGCATTCTTTGAACTCAAAAGACTACTGACCAGTGCACCAATCTTAAGAGTCCCTGATATGGACAAAGATTTTATGGTATGTACTAATGCATCCAAACATGGTTAGGTACAGTATTAGTGCAGGATAGAGGAGTAATAGCGCATGTCTCAAGAAAGTTAAAGCCTCATGAAGAACTCTACGCTACTCACGATTTAGAGTTAGTCGCTGGAGTACTAGCTTTAAAAAATTGGAGACACTATCTAGTGCGGCGAAGTTTTATGCTTGAAAGCGACCATCAAAGTCTACAATATTTGTTCACCCAAAGAGACTTGAATGCTAGAAAAAGACGATGGAGTGAATTCTTAAGTGAATATGACTTTGGAATATCATATATTAAAGGAAAATAAAATGTAGTAGCAGATGCTTTAAGCAGAAGACCACAGATATTCTCCCTCATACCTATTAAAGTAGACTTAAGGCAATGAGTACTAGAACATCTCATAAAAGATCGCTGGTGTTTAAAGGTAAGATCTAGTCTTGATAGTAAAAAGCCAAAAGAATTTAAGTTTGAAGGATATGAACTAGAAGATGATGGAATCTTACGATTTTATGGAAGGATGTATATTCCTGATAATAGGGATCTTCGAGACACCATCCTTAAGGAAGCCCACAGAGCAGTATGTTGTGCACATCCTAGAGTAAAGAAAATGTAC
Source organism: Pinus taeda (assembly GCA_000404065.3). Taxonomy (NCBI): domain Eukaryota; kingdom Viridiplantae; phylum Streptophyta; class Pinopsida; order Pinales; family Pinaceae; genus Pinus; species Pinus taeda. The sequence goes on along the minus strand of APFE030110476.1, from coordinate 257,333 downwards.
ACAGATACCAAGAAACTCTTTTTTCTGGTCGGGCGTGAAACATGATATCATTCAATTCGTTGCAAGATGTTTGGAATGTCAACAAGTAAAAGCAGATCATTGTCATCCAGCGGGTCTCTTACAACCTCACGAAATTCCTATGACCAAATGGGAGATCATTTCTATGGGTTTTATCACTGGGCTACCTTTTACTTCTCAAAGACACAATGCCATTCTGGTAGTAGTGGATAAATTAACGAAAAGTTCCCATTTCATTCTCGTAAGAGATACTTACAAAGTTGCTGACATAGCTCGAGTATTCATAAATGATATTATCAGATTCCATGGAGTACCTAAGAAGATTATATCAGATAGAGATTCACGATTTATTTCAAGATTCTGGACTTGCATGTAGTCAGCCTTAGGAACTCAATTAAATTTAAGCATAGCTTATCATCTTGAAACTAATGGGAAAACATAAAGGGTAAATCAAGTACTTGAAGATATTTTGAGGATGTATGTTAGGGATCAGCAATCGCACTGGGAAAAGTATTTATCCTTAGTCGAATTTGCATACAATAATAGTTATCACAGTTCAATTGGAATGCCTCCATTTGAAGCATTATACGGTAGACCTTGCTGAAAACCGTTAAGTTGGGACAAGTTACAAGATCGAGTGATAGTAGGGCTAGAATTAATCCAAGAAATGGAGGAGCAGGTAAAACAAATTAGACAACGGTTAAAATAAGCACATAATAGACAAAAGAGTTATGTTGATGCTCACAGAACTGATAGGAAGTATGAGGTAGGGGATCAGGTTTTCATCCGCATCAAACCGAATAAAAGTACTATTCGATTTGGAAAAGGGACAAAGTTGTCACCTCGATTTATTGGACCTTTTAAAGTCATGGAAAGAGTTGGACCTGTCGCCTATCATCTTGCACTGCCACCTCACTTGCATAAAGTTCATAATGTATTTCATGTATCTGTATTAAGGCATTACATCGCTGACCAATCTCATAACCTTCAATGGAAGGAACTGCAGGTATCGGACGAAGGAATCATACCGGTCGAACCATTATGTATATTGGAACGTAGGGTTCGACAGCTCACAAATCGTCTAGTAGACCAAGTTAAGGTCCAGTGGGACAAGTATAGTCCTGGATCAGCTACTTGGGAAGATACAGAGATCATATGTCAAAAATACCCCAACTTGTGTCAATTTTGAAGAACTTTAAACCATGTTTTGTATATATTTACTTTACTTTAAATCAGAGACTCAGAACCATTTTAGAGTGATCATATATAAACGTGAATTTTTATGACATGTTATCTGTTTTATTCCACTCGTACATGGATACTAAGGCGGAATATGTTATTGATCTTACTAAATTATAGTTATCAGAGTAAAGATTAAATATTTGAGTAATTTTGCTTCTGATGAGAATTAAGATATTATACTTTTGTTTCATTTATGCATATCAATATGATTGATGAGATAGAAATCAAAGAATGATTACATTTTAATATGAAAGCTAATGATATGAGTAAGACATGGCCAAGTATGTTATATTGTAATTAACATGTATATACATAAACTATTTGTTTTGAATATGTTGATGCACATTTTATAAATGCATGGACAAGTGTTTATGATTGCAGATAATATCGTTACCAAGATGACCACGTGATGACAAAAACTTCAGAACAAGTAAGGCTCAATGAGATTCCATGATAGAGTATTAACTCTGATTCTACTGGGAGGGGTGGAGGTGTTACCCATTGTTCATCCTTCGAAACCTAGAGTCATGGGAGGACTATGTGAGTCACACTCCCCTAGACGTGTGATGATGACTGTCAGATGCCTACTGGGAATCAGGTCGATATAATCGACGCTGCCATCTTTAGAGTTTATGAATGGTTAGGTTAGTATAACTGACGCCATGGCATACTCCAGTAGCGGACGGATAGGATGGGAGCAGAAGAGATTAGGAAGGATAGGATGATTTTGTAATAACTTGGGAACCTGGTTGGAGTACGACATAACCATTAAAGTTATAGTGTTCTCACATTAAATAAGAATTTAATCTCGATACACAACCCTAACGAGAATGTACTAATCGCTATAATAAGTATTGTTACACAATAAAACCCTAACTTCGGGACAAAGTTTTCTAAAGGAGGGGTGTATGTAATGATCCATCTTTAATATAGAGAGCGCAAGAATAGCAGTATGCATACGATGCATACATATGATAGCTACATATGCATGTACCGCATGCACTGCACTAGTATTTATATTCTAAAATTAGCAATAAATGTTGAATATCACGACACTCCAAATAGAAGTTACCTTCACCCATCAACACACATATTGCTTAATGCATCATATTTAATGAGCAAATATCAATGATATAAATTAAAAAAAAAAGTATAAAGTTAAAAGGGTTATAAAGAAATAGATGTAAAAATTAAGTTAATTTTTACATATGGTTATATAATTATATATCCTAGAATATTAATAGATTATATTAATAAATTATTAAAATGATAAAGTAAATCAAAATAAAGTACCTAGTATGAACCTAAGGCATTTCCATTAAACAAACAAAAAATCCTAAATATAATATAACCACACTTTAAAGGAATATGACTCATGTTATACAGAGGGAAAAGGTGTCACTACGAATGGAAGCGGTGCGATTGTTGGTGGAGAGAGCGGTCACTGCCAAGGAAGGATACATATAGAGGTAGAAAGAGTTTTTAGGGGGATCTAAACCAGGAAAAACCAAACAGGGGAGAAAGGAGGAAGAACGAAGAATCTGAGGACAGTGGGAAGAAACACAGTGGGAAGGAGCCTTGCTTGTTCTGAAGTTTTTGGGCACGGGGGAACATATTGCAGAAATTGAAAAGCAATCTGGACTGAGTACCCAAGTTGTACTTGGTTTGGCTGGGAGGTTATGGTCTTTTGGTAACAAGAGCGAGTTGAGAAATTCTGAAGCCTCTTCATCCGCAGGAAAACAGGTAGGCACTCTCATCAATTCTGTCAATTAGATTTGTAAAATTTTATGTAATTTTATCACAGGTTCATGATGATTTTAAGAAATCCTTTACTGTCTTTACAATGGCTGTTAAATTATGTACAGTCCTTACATCAAATTTTGTATAGTCCTTACATCATATTTCATGAACGTATATGAAATCAGAGACCAACTACAAGAACTTGGAGAAATAATGTTTGATTGAGAAATGACCACCATTGTGCTCAATGCACTACCTGATGAATGGGGCAATTTTGTGTCAAGCATTTATGGGAAGAAGGAAACCACTCCATTTAGCAATCTGTGGTCATTATGAAAATTTGAAGAATCTAGATTAAAAGTGAAGAATGATGTTGGATCAAAAGAACAAACTCAAGCATATGTAGCATCGACAAGGAGAAAAGGAAAATTTGGGAAGTTTGAGCCTCAAAGGAAGTTTCAAAAGAGAAATGATATGTCAAAGATCTAATGCTATGAATGTAATGAATATGGGCATTTCAAAAGAAATTTCTCCTAAACTCAAGAAGGACAACAAGAAGAGAAAGGAAAGAAATGAAGCCCATGTCACCAAAGAAGTAGAAGAAGAACTCAAAAATAAAAGATCAAAGAAGGAAGAAGTGATAGACCTCCACTACTAGAAGGTCTCTCACACATTTTCATGTACATAGAAGTTAGCAAGTAAAAAGGGAAAGCATCTCAAGTATGATAGGATGTATTGTATGCATAAATGGAGATGACATCATTATAGAGGCATGGAAGGATAGCTGAAGTAGAAGTCTACATGGTTGAAGCAGTCACCATGATAGAAAGGAAGTAGCAAATGGCATCTTCATTGAAAGCATATTAGGATAACCGAAGTAGCAGTATATATGGTTGGAGTAAGTCATCTAGCAAGATAGAAGATAAAGAGATCATCATACATCAAAAGCATTTGCAAAATGAGGATCATCAAGATTCTCCATTGGAATCTTCATTAGAAGGTTCACCTCTACTTAGAAGAAGCATCTCTCTGATAGTCTACATTCCACCTTTTGTGGGATCAACTAGTTAAGAAGGATAAAGGTATGATGAGAAAGATATGCAACATGTCAAGTTGGTTGAAGTACTCTCATCTTCAAACAAGGAAAGGAAGTTGTTGAAAGGAAGTCTAGATGACCACATGAAGGAAGAAGTATGTATATATTTGATAATAGACAGATAAATTCATGTAATCATATGGTTGAAGATAGAATGGGTAAAATGCTCTATCTCATGAGCATGATGAATGAAGAAAAACACTCTTCCATTAATGAATGAAGGCATGTAGATAGTGTGCCTTGAACTTTTCTATATTGACAAGATGAAATCAACATAATATGACCTCATGGAGAATATGAGGAGGTTAGCAACTATGGTTCCTATGATAAAGGAACTGTGTATAGACAACCCTCAGAAAGCAATATGTGAAGAAAGGTGAAAGAAGAGTTCGTGAGAAGATGCATGTACTAAGATAAGTGATCAACATCTGATAACTAGAAGAATTAACTATGACATCTCCATGGAGAAAGATATGAAGACGCTGATATGTCGGAAAAAGAAAACCTTGGTCATTTATGTCTTGGAGATGGATTTGTGTGTATGCAGGATGTCGATAATGCAAGAAGCTGATGTCATGACGAAAGGCCATCATAAAGAGGTAACTTTGATTTAATGTTTTGTTGACCAGTGTTGATAATATCGGTATCGGCAAAATATCGGCGAGGGTCTAGAAAACATCTTATAGACAATATCGACGAAAATATCAGCAAATATTGGCAAGCATAAAAAATGCATAATATATTCTTTTTCTTAAGATTTTTAAACATATAAAGCAATAACAACATGAAATAAACACATTGGCACATAAATATGAAGAAAGCACTGATATATATGATGTCAAATAGAAATGATACATCAAAGGTGATACCAAATCCTGCTGATCCTTGATAATTGTCCAATCAAGGACTCAAATGTGGAGAACTAATACAAAATAACATCACATATATAAAAGTATATCTCATCATCGTGAGTTATATGTAGCAAAACAAATAAAACTAGCAACTATCTATCTGAAGTCACTGCCCTCTCCCCCTTTTACGGGAAAACATGATGGGTTGTTTTCTAGTCCTGCCCCTAGTAGTCGAAGGCCTTGGCTCTACCCCTACACCTAATGTCAAATAATGAGTGCTAGGTATGGAGTTGTGTTCTTCTATATCTATAACAGATGGTGTTGATGCTGATGCTCCCACAGTCTCCTTCTCCTCCTCTGACTCCTGCTCCTCTTCCTCATGCTCCTCCTCCTCCTCCTCCTCCTCCTTCTCTTGCTGCCCTTGTTTTAATGGATCATCTGGCTCTAACCATGAAGGTGACTCTTCCAAGATGGGCTCGTCGGACTCCACCCTCCACTGAGACAATACATCAATATTGTCTAAGGAAATGGCATTTGGATCCATTGGTGCTTCTATTTGCTTCACTCAAAGTCGGATATTGTAATGCACATACACTAAATCATTGAGGCGTGCAAACTCCAACCTATAAGAGTGTCAAAAAAACTGAGTCTTTAGTCTTGATACTTGAAGGTCATAAATTAAAAATTAAAAATTACAATAAGTGTAATTGCTCAACTGAAGGCTGGAGCTCAAAGTTATACCTGTTGCGCTTTTTTGTGTGTATTTTTTCAAATACACTTCAATTGTGCTCACACCCTGAAGAGCTACATGTTTGACTCAAGATTCTTATGGCCAATTTCTGCAAATTTGGTGTCCTTGCACCATAGCTTCACCACCAAATATCTACAACAAAATAAAGAAATAAAAAATTCAAAAACTTAAAACATAATTAAACTTTCAAATAAAAGTTACATAATTGAAATTTAAAAATCTAGAATTACAAGTAAGGAAATTCTAAATTGAAAATTCTAATTTCTAATGAGTGATGAAGAGGGTCCTTTCCCTAATAGCATCATCAAAGCCAAATAGGCCAACACAATCCCGATAAAACTGTATCTTGCGATTGATTTTGCTACGAAGCTCAGGATCAGGTACCATCCTATGAATATAGGAATGGAGCCCTTCCATCACCTCACCATCAAAATCAAAGCGCATTTGTGTGAAAATGCGGGGTTGAGGAAGAGTGTTATTGCATGAATGGGTTGATGAAGCATCCCTATCTATCGACTATCAATCACATCCCATAACATCGTATGCCTATCAAGCCCAACAGAACCCTTGTCTGCATGATAAGAACGAATGGCCTCCTTGGCCCTATCCTTGGCCTCATACAAATAAGCCATTGCAGGCTTCTCCCCATCTACCAATCTCAGAACCTTTACTATAGGTTCACTAATTGAGCATGCTTCTTTTACTCCCTACCAAAACATGTCAGAGTACACTATTTTTTCAATGGCTCTCCCGTCCTGTCTCCTACTGTATATACAATCATGTCACTCATCAGAAACAAACATTTACTTCAACTAGAACTGGCATCGAAGCAAAAACTGAAGAGTAATAAAGTTTGTGGCAAAACGTGTGATTGCAAGACGCCGCAACTCCTTGTTTCTAGTGAACCTCCTCATGAGGCTAAGAACAAAAGCATGGTTATAAATAAACTCGGGGACGCTCCTAGCCATATCAACCACCTCCTTGATGAAGGAGAGTTTCCCCATATCCTCAAGCAGCAAATTGATACAATGAGCTGCATGCAGAGTCCAGAACAATGTGCGATGCCTCTCCATAAGCATCTTGCCGACAGACACATAATTAGCTGCATTGTCTGTTATGACTTACACTACATTCTGCACACCAATCTCTCGAATGAACCATCTAACAACTCACATATCATTACTGCATCTTTGATATGTGCTGATGCATCCACTGATTTAATAAACATGGTACATTTAGGACAATGTACCAAGAAAATTAGAAGGGTCCAACCCTTCCTATTTGTCCAACCATCAGACATCACTGTGCATCCAAAAACTTCCCATGTTTTTTTCAACTCCGCCAATCTAGAGTTGATGTCCTATTTTTCTGCTTGAAGAATTGCCCCCTGCAACTCCTCATATGTAGCACTTTTATACCCTAGGCCCACAACAACAATAGCATCACACATTGGCTGCCAGAATGGATTGGTTTTGGTGATGCTGAGAGGTAAGTCACTCAGAAAAGACACCTCCCCATGACTCTACTTGCTTCTTGCTTCTCCTTTTTTTTAACAATTGATTTTATGCCAGGTTGTGCTCCATGTCCTGTTCGTGGAACAAAAAATGATGACTTCACATTGGCAGTAGTGGGTGATGCTGTGGAGCCCCTCCCACTACCCTCAGCATCAAAATCAGAAGAAGATATCCCGAAAGATATACCTGCACGTTGAACCTTGTTTATTTCTGCCTCTTCCTTCTTTCTATCTTTTTCATCAATTGTTTCAAGAGCTTTTTGTATAAGCTCCGGACTAGAAATTGTAAAAATCCCAACATCATGTCCAGTGAGTCTAGCCAGATGGTATTTCAATCGCGTAACCCCTCCTATCATCCCGGTCCCACATAATTCGCATGATAGATATGCTCGATTTGTCCCACCATGAGGCTCCCAATACTCCCAAAATGGATCCAAAGCTTTTGGCATATTTGAATTTTGTAGTGAGCTAATTCAAACCTAGGGCACCAAATTTTTTTTTGGAATTAATAAGTAATAACCACCTCATTTTACAAAATAATTTTTTTGCTACATTATATGGAATGTGAATTCAATGAAAAATCATAAATGACAATAAGAGGGTGCATTTGAAAGTTAAAAAAAAAAGGAGTTTGTTGTCCAAATATGGAGAAAACCCTTGAATTTGCTCATGGGCATGAAAATCATAGCAAATGGAAAAAAAAAACAAGCAAAATGTTTGTAGGCAAACAGGCAAGCAAGAATAATCCTAAATCTATCAAAAAAATCATTAACATAGGGGTTTATTAGAACATACCTGTTAATGGAAAAAATGAAGATTGTCTCACTGTTCTTCAATTTTTGATCAACAAAGTATTCGTTGGTGGTGGCAATAATGGTTATTCAACCCTCGATTCGTCCTTAACAGCAAGCCCAATGCTCTCCCCTTCCTTCTCCAATAATCAGAAAACAAGAATGAGAAAAAAAAACGATTTTGGCCTTTTCTAGCCGCGACATCACATTTTTTCACCTACCCAACGATTTTTTAGGTCGTAGCGCGATATTTTCGATCACGATATTTCCTCGGTGATATCTCGTCTCCTCGAAAATATCGCGATATTTGCGAATATCGGTGATATTGTCTTCACTGTTGTTGACAGTGTTGGCCCCGCTAACATTTAGGGGATCTCCCCTGTATGAAGTCCCACTAGATCTCATACTGTTTGGTGGAGTCCCATCCGATACGGTGGCCCGATTTCCATTATCTTAGAGATTTGCCTTAGCTCTTGCGGTTCAGCACATGAGAGTGTTATGCTTGTAACTTCAAGAAAGCGAGGTGAGTATGCCTAGTTAGTGCATAATGTAACTTTGGGTCTAGGTTCTCTTATTGTAAGGGAGAGGGTAAAAGTGAGCCTCTAGATGAGAGGTAGTAGTAGCACCTAGGGAGAGACACGCGAAAACAACAACTGTCTGTTCAACATCTAGTGGATAGTCCACAGCGGAGAGACACGTACACTGTCCAACGGAGTAGTCCACACAGGGGTAAGTGTCGTTATAACCAAGGAAAACAAGAATGGTCTATCTAATGTCATGCAGAGTAGTCCACATGGACGAGACAACAGTGATAAACAATACAACACATCTTCAACAATGTAAGTTCTAAAATAATCGAAGTAGTTCAACTATCTTAGTACAGGTTAAGTAAACATGCATTACAAACGTTTAAAGAATAGTCTTACAAACGGATACAAAACACACGTGAAAACGTGCTAGTGTGAGAGGCTTTTGAATTAAGCAAAAGTTCCAAGACACATATGTACACCATACATCACTAGTCCTAATAGTGGGACTTTGGAGCCACTCCTCGCTCCTCAAAGAACAAACTACAAACTCTCAAGGCTATGTGGGAGGAGCCAAGGTGAAAAGTCTTTTGCTCATCAATGAGGGGTATATAGAGCCAAGGCTGATGCTTGACCCTTGTGACTCTTAGACTTCCCTCATGACTGTTCAACTTCCTATGACTTTTCAATTGACGTGACTCTTCAACTTCATATGTGCGTCTCTTGAACTTTCACATTACATTACATTTGATTACAACAAGTATGGCCCATAGTAGTGATGTGGCCGAGACAACTCATGACACAACTCGACATGACATTACTGACATGTATTGGCTGACTATGGTGTCCATGTTGAGCTGCTATGCTGTTGAGTAATGGATGTGCTCTCGGTGTGTTGTGTCTTCACCTTTGCACAGCAAAGTGTTGCGGGGTCTACGATGGTCTTGGTCTTTGCTTGATGGTTCAGAAACATGTATCTCTTTCGCTTGCTGCTCCATGTGCTTGGTACCTTTGTTCGACTGCAAACAAGTCTTCTAGCCTAAGTTGCACGAAACTGGGAAATGGGCACGGGTACGAAATGTGACCCCCCAAATTTTGGAAACGGGGAAACGCAATATATATATATATATATATATATTAGTATATATATAGGACATTTAAGAAATATGTGCAATCATAAAGCATATATGTACATTCTAATTTATTACATTATGATTAAATTGTCAATTGTCAATGCATAAACTATAAGTTTCTAAATTTACATCACATTTACTCATGAATGATCACATAATGAAAATAGCAATATCCAAAATCAGCCACAAGAAACTTCTAATTTCTTGTCTCGTGCTTGATTGGGAGTCTCCTCCTACATAGTCGAACGACCTTAGTGCTCTTGATTAAATACAAGTTTCATACCCTAGTACCCTATGTGCTCTTGATTATTAGGAGTCTCCTCTGCATAGAGGGCTTGGTTCTCTTGATTAAATACAAGTTCCATACCTTAGTACATGACAAAATCCAATGGAAACATTACAATCCCCCCAATCCTGAAATCTTGAAAAACAGATAAGTTTGTTGGATTTTGAGTGAGATCTAAAATTCTACTTTCTCCATATGAAATCCAATGAGGGTGAAACCACTCTCAAACATCCTGAGTCATTTCATGGTAATGTCAACACTAGGGCCATAGGCTTGAACATTAGGCTGCCTCGCTCAGAATATCCTCTTTTTTATAACTTGAGAGGCATCTAGAAGCATCCAAAAGATATTTTAGTCGCCCAATAAAAAAGTAGAAGCGAACAAATTAAAAAAAATACAGGAAAAAGTCAAGTTAGAAGAGGAAGCTCCGCCGTACGGCTTGGAAACGCGTTTCTGGCCATACTGGCCATGTTTCCTCCTCGAGAAACGGGCCAGTACAACCGGAAATGAATTTCCAGGCCGTACAGTACGAGTTTCCTTGTTTCCATTTCGTTTCCGGCTGGAAACATACCCTTCTCCAACGTTTCCTGCAACTTAGCTTCTAGCATGCACTCCTTCTTCATCTCTTTCGTTGTCGCGCTATGTTCCATCAATGTACTTGTTCCTACAATTCACTCATGATGGGACGACATCAAATACAAAAATCTCCTAGTCTAGCATGATGCATTGTTTTCGTTTTCGGGTCCAGGTGACTAGGAGGGACGACAAGACACTGCAACTGCGCAGAGCACAACTCACGCTGGGATGAGAGGCTCTGTAGTACTGCCGAGAAAAACTGCGCAGAGGTCACTGGGAGGCAAAATTGTGCGATCACGGACAACAGTGACAGCTGCAAGGTGGAACCCAGAGAGACAAAACTATGCAATTCCTGGGAGGAAGACAAGGAAGGGTGTCTGGGGGAATTGTTGGATAGTTCTGCGCAAATTTCAGGGTGAGGGTTGAGCAGGTCACTCGGGGTCCAGCTGAGAATCTATGCAATTTTCAGGAGGGAGACAGAGCTGGGCAACAAGGGACACTGGTAGGAAATTCTGCGCAATTTTCCAGAGCAGGGCATGTCGGGCTGCGGGGAGCTGCTGGTCATAACTGTGCATTTCAGAGAGACAGTGCAAGACAGGCAGTTGCTACGCAGTTTCTGGGAACAGTGCAAAGCGGGGTAGCAGCAGATGTCCAGCCAGATCTTTGTAATTTTCAGGGACAGTGTAGAGCAAGCCAGTAGGAGGCTTGACTCAGCATGACTACATAATTTCTATAGGCAGTGTGTTGAAGAAAGTGTAACTAGGTTCAATCTTCATAAATGTACTTTTGATATTTGTATTTATTCAAGAAAAGAAATATTATTTTTGTTATATTTATCAATGAGTTTCTTGCTCATTGAAATAGGCCTAGCACATGTTAAAGTGCTATAAGTGAGTCAAAGAGTCAAAATAAAAATGTCTAAGACCTTAAGGGCATGTTACACCATGCTAATATAGTTGTATAAGAGTCAAAGAATATCTCTCCAAGCAAAGTCAAATACCTCTCCATGCAACGACATCATCAAAGAAGCAATTCCAATGCAAAAGAAGTGAAGTCGGCCTACTGTCCTCAAGTTGGCTTAAAGGACAAACAATCCTTTATATATAGAGGTTGTCCACTCCTCCAACAACAAGCCTATAATACCTCTGAAATCAGCGAGAAGGGAGACGAGTTAAGGGTGAAGGGAAAGCGAGTTTAAGGAGCCTCTAGTGCAGCGAAGAAGGAGAAGTCTAATTGAAGTTGAAGGGACGACTTTTAGGATGAAAACCAGTCACACGTGCGAGAAAAGGGCAGTGTGCAGTCATAACAACAACAAGATCACAATCATACATATCTTATCGTTTGGGCTAGCAACTTAGGCCTATAAGGATTCCTACTCAAGCGAAGAAGAGGGTCTCTAAAGCGAAGGAAAAAGGAGCCAAAAGTATAAGGGAAACCTGCCACACGTGCGAGAAACTAGGGATGCACTGCTGTCGCATCAAGTTTGCAACTACACATCAAGAAGAAGCTCGGTTGGACAAGAGAAGGGAAGTATCTTCATAGGTGAAGGATCTCACTAAGGATCAAAGATAAGTCTCTCTTCTAGAGCTCACATAACAAGGTCTATCACCAGTTGCCGGAAGAAGGAGGACAGAGTGTCGGAAGGAGGAGGATGAAGTGCCGGGAGACAAAGTGTAAGAAGAAGGAAGGACTTGACTTGTGCTTGGAGGATATTATTGTCAAGGGTCTAGGGTTTGGCATGGGTCAATAGAAGCTTCAATAAGAGAAATTTACGAAAGGGTTTTCCTCTCTAAGAGAGAGAGGTTTTGCCCTTGAAGAGAGCCAACATCTTGTGTTCTTGTTCTTATGTTTTTGGTAGCAATTTGATGAAGTAAACACACATGCATTAATAAGAAGCAAAGAAGATTAAGCTAACAAGATAAATTGAGAAAGAGCTTCACAAATTGTTATCAAGTCTAGAAGAATCCTACTATATATCTAATTGCCGTAGATTCTTCAACATGGTATCAGAGCTAAGGTAACACATCAAAGAAAGGGCATCTCAAGAACACTCATAAGGTGACTCATCAAGGAAGAACATCTACAAGGTTGAAGCATCAAGCTAAGAAGTCTCAATCACATCAAGGACAAGAAGGTCTACTATCTACTATCCATCAAAGAAGACTACTAAGCAAGAAGAAAAACCTTGTATAAAGGAACCTACAAGAAGAGCAAATCAAAGAGGGACCTACATCAAGCTACACCATCTTCAAAAAGGAAAAGCACTACAAGTCAAGTCATCAAGCAAATCTCATCATCAAGAAAGCAACTTGAAGAACATCAAGATCTAAGGAAGCAAGCCATCAAGTCCTCAAGAAGAAAGCAAGTTCACTACATCTCAAACTCTATCAAGTAAGTATATGTCCGCTTCTGAATATACCTCAATGTCTTTTTGCAAGGAAAACAACAAATTGGTTGGGACCACTAACTTCCTTGCATGGAAGAAGACGATTGATTTACTTCTCAAAGAGAATGAACTTCTAAAACTCATCAAAGGGAATGTCACTATCCCTGCTAAGGAACAAGCTCTAGCCTTAGCCAAGTACAATAAGGATGAGACAAGAGCTCAAAGGATTTTAATAGAATCCATAAAAGACTCTCTAATTCCTTATGTCTCCAAATTTGAAACATCAAAATAAATCTATGATAAACTAATAGAGCTATTCTTGGTAACCACAGTCGGAGAAGTGATATCTCTATGAAATGATTTGTACAAGATGAATATATCAAAGGAAGGAATAGCTCCCTACTTCATGAAGATCTCTGAGATGAGGGATCAACTTCAAGAGCTAGGGGAAGTCATGTCTGATAGAGAAATGACAACTGTAGTACTCAATGCTCTACCTGAGGATTGGGGCAACTTCGCATCAAGCATATATGCCAAGAAAGAAGCTACCCCACTAAGTGAACTATGGTCTCTATGAAAGATAGAGGAAACTAGACTCAAAGAAAAGGATGGTATGGGATCAAAGGAGCAAGCATTTGTTGCTATGGCCAAGAGAAAGGGAAAATTTGGCAAGTTTGGTTCACGAAGAACAAGCAATAGAGATAAGTCCAAAATCCAATGCTTTGGATGCCAAGAATATGGACATTACACAAGGGATTGTCCTAAACTTAAGAAGGACAACAACAACAAAAGAAAAAGGGAAGAAACTCATGTAACTCAAGAAGTGAAAGAAGAAGACAAGAAGCAGAAAAAGGAAGATCCTCCAGATCTCTACTATGACTAAGTCAACCTCTTTACTTAAAAGTCTTCTTTCAAAGTTAGGAGCATATAGAAATAGAATAGATTGCATGGTTAAAGATATCTTCTAGAATATAGGAGCATGGTGTAGATATAGCACAAGATATTCATATAGGAGCATACCTATTATAGGACCTCATCTACAATGAAAGAATAATTGATCATGATTAAAATTCTTAGAAGGCCTCCATCATAAAAGGAAGAAACATTTGCAAGATAAGGGTCTTCAAGATCCTCTGATAGAATCTTCAAAAGAAGGTTCATACATAAGGGCAGATGTCTCATTGGGAGTCCCATTTATGGGATTCAAGAAAGGATGATATGTAGGCAAGAGAAGATTAAGCAAGAAAGGCTGCACCAATTGAGGAGAACTATCAAATGAAGCCGAGATGATCAAAGCAGAATCAAGATGAGGTATGTATGCATCAAAGTTTAAGTCGTGTCATCATATATATTGGGTCATGGGAAAAGTTCTAGAAGCATGATCATGAATAAAATGATCTCTTTCATCAATGATATGCTCGAAGGCATGTACTACAAATCAATAAAGGTCAACATGAAGAAGTGCTCCCATAAGGAGTATAAGGTGGTTGACTAATCAATCCAAGAAGAAGCAAATGAAGAAAGAGATCATGAAGGAGCAAATGAAGAGAGAGATCAAGCATGTGAAGAACACCATGGTCACAAAGAATCACTATCTGACAAGATTCATTAACATCTCTCGAAAGAAGGCATGATAAGTCTGACAAAGGAAGAAAAGGATCAAAGGACCCTTGACACATATGAAGGCCTTGGAGATAGTAAGGTGTAGATCACTGATTCAACTCTACAAAGATGTCATGATGAAAAAGTCATCCAGCAAAAGCACCATTTGATGTTGAAGCAATATCAGGATGGAGTCATGAAGGGCTACTAAAACAAAGTATGGGAACAAGCAAGTACAACTAAGAATCCATGTGATAAGAATTTTGAAGCATAGACAAGATGACAAAGGAGTAGTCGGATGACAAAAGGACTTGATATATATCAAGAAGGCCACTTTCCACGAAGGAAGCAATGACATGACAAGCCAGGAAGGAAAGTGATCGATGGTCGGTGCCCTACCAAGAAGAAGGTCAAACAAAGACTTCATGACATCAAAGGAAAGAAGGCGATCAAGTAGCTGGAGGACCCACAAAGAAGAGGTTGCTGATGAATGGACAAGTCCCTAGCTAAGAGGGAGTTCTAAATAAGTTCCCAATTACAAAGGAACTTGCGCAAGTTCCTTGTCAGAGGAAATGTCTTCCTCAACTAAGAGGAAGAGATAGACACAACATTCTTGTCTTCACTTGGGAAGAAAGAATGGGAGGATTGGGTAATCATATGGCATCCAATACTCTTTGAGGATGTGTAGGGCATCCAAGACAAGAGTAGGCAAGAAGACTGATACTCTTTGAGGGCTAGGAACCCAAGAGAAGAATAGTCCTAGAAGGTCATACTCAGTGAACACCTGGGTGGGTATGTACCTTGAGAGACAATGACTAAGGTGTCTATAAGTCATTGGTCTCACCAACATTGTGCTCTGATGTTATGAGAGATAGAGCTATTAGTCAAGGCCTTGCGATGAACAATGTTGGTTACTATGATGCTATAACAAATGGATTTCCAATCCATTTTCTCTTATGTGAATTCTTCAAGATTGAAAAATAGCCAAACACCTTGTAATGATTTATGAATACCTCCCTAGTTAAGAGGGAGTGTTGAAGAAAGTATAACTAGGTTTGGTCTTCATAAATGTACTTTTGATATTTGTATTTATTCAAGAAAAGAAATATTATTTTTGTTATATTTATCAATGAGTTTCTTGCTCATTGAAATAGGTCTAGCACATGTAAAAGTGCTATAGGTGAGTCAAAAAGTCGAAAGAAAAATGTTGAAGACCTGAAGGGCATGTCGCACCATTTATATATTTGTATAAGAGTCAAATAATATCTCTCCAAGCAAAGTCAAAGACCTCTCCATGCAATGACATCATCAAAGCAATTCTGATCCAAAAGAAGTGAAGTCGGCCCACTGTCCTCAAGTCGGCCTCAAGTCAGCCTAAATGAGGGACAATCCTCTATATATAGAGGCTGTCCACTCCTCCAACAACAAGCCTACAATACCTCTGAAATCAATGAGAAGGAAGACGAGTTAAGGGTGAAGGGAAAGCAAGTTTAAGGAGCCTCTAGTGCAATGAAGAAGGAGAAGTCTAACTGAAGTTGAAGGGACTGTTTTTAGGATGAAAAACAATCACAGATGCGAGAAAAGAAGGGTTGTCTGCGGTCATAACAGCAGCAAGATCACAGTCATACATATCTTATCGTTTGGGCTAGTAACTTAGGCCTATAAGGCCTCCTACTCAAGCGAAGAAGAGGGTCTCTCAAGTGAAGGAGAAAGGAGCCAAAAGTATAAGGGAAACTTCCCACACGTGCGAGAAACTAGGGTTGCAGTGCTGTCACATCAAGTCTGCGACTACACATCAAGAAGAAGCTCAGTTGGACAAGAGAAGGAAAGTATCTTCATAGGTGAAGGATCTCACTAAGGATCAGAGATAAGTCTCTCTTCTGGAGCTCACATAACAAGGTCTATCACCAATTGGCAGAAGAAGGATGACGAAGTGTTGGGGAACGAAGTGCCGAAAGGAGGAGGACGAAGTGCCAGGAGACAAAGTGCAGGAAGAAGGGAGGACTTGACTTGTGCTTGGAGGATATTCTTGTCAAGGGTCTAGGGTTTGGCATTGATCAATAGAAGCTTCAATAAGACAAATTTATGAAAGGGTTTTCCTCTCTAAGAGAGAGAGGTTTTGCCCTGGCAGAGATCTAACATCTTATGTTCTTGTTCTTATGTTTTTGGCAGCAGGTTGATGAAGTAAACACACATGCATTAATAAGAAGAGAAGAAGATTAAGCTAACAAGATAAATTGAAAAAGAGCTTCACAAATTGTTATCAAGTCTAGAAGAGTCCTACTATATATCTAATCGCCCTAGATTCTTCAACACAGTGCAGGGCAGGTAGCAGGCATGTCTCGCAATTCTAAAGAGGAGTGCAGCCTCGAGTCACAGTGCAATGCAGATTTCTGGTAGACTAGAGGGAGGCTTGATAACTGATGTTGCGGGAAGCGCGGAGTGGATCGGGCCTGGAGACAACTTTTGCGCAATTTCTGAGAGAAAGTGAGCTGGCTCACTTCCAGGATTGCGCAGTGCAGTGGCCCGGGAGGACAACCTCAAGCACTGCACAATTCTAGGCAGCAGAGTGGGGTCACTGAGAGCTGAGACTGCACAATGTAGCTCAGTCGGGGTCCGGTTGAAGGGGTTTGTCTGATCAACAGATTTTCAAGAAAAATGTCTAAGTGTGATAGCAAGTGAACTTGTGTAGACGTGACATTGTGATCAGAAACTTAGCATGACTCGATGACAAGACACCACAAACCAACAAGACAAACATGTACTCAGTGAGACTATCTTAAGGTTAAGAGCGACGAGTGCGACATTTGACATAGACTCGAACGACCGTGATGACACTTGCGCGACAGTGCTTACAACTTTGTGTGTGAGTACAACCAATGTTCACAGAGAAGACAACTCATGCACACAAAGATCAACCTTCAAAATTGCCAGAACAAAACTGCAAGCATGACAAAGCAATCAACATGCCAAAAGACGACTGTTGGTCCGATAAGAAAAGGGTGTAAAAGACTCTACAAGAGCTCATGGCATGAGCTTGAGAGTTTGCAACCATCAATGTCTAAACCAAGGAAGGCTCCAAAATTTGGGTGCAGGCCAAAATTTTGGAGGGTGTTGCAACTGCTACAACATGTTCATTTGGATTTTTTGAAAACATCTGGTTGGGTTGAAACAGGGCTACTGGAAGAAGATTGTAGAAGTCACCTACAACTAGTATTCATGAGATTGGATGGAAGATCTTGAAAGAAGCATGACTTGGAAAAGGTAGTTGTATGAAGATAGTCAGATGATGACTAGAATATCACTTTCCAATGAAGAGAAGGATGACATTACTATTGGTTCAAACATGATGTTTTGTTGAAGGGAAGTGATGGAGAAGATGGTCGATGCCCTACAAGAAGAAGGTTCCACGATGAAGAAGTTGAAGTTCATGACATGATGCTGAAAGGAAGAGCCCTACAAGTAGCTGATAGTATCTCCATCGAAGAGAGTTGTTGTTGGTAACAAGTCGCTTGTTAAGAGGGAGCTTGGGTATATTCCTTTTACATGAATGAATAGATCCTCCCTAGTCAAGAGGGAAAGATAAGACACATCATTCTTGTCTTCATGTAATGAAGAAAGAATGGAGGATAGGGTAAGCATCTGAGATTGATTCTGATACTCTTTGAGGATGAGGTAGGGCATCCAATAGGTAAGAGTAATCGAAGAGGAAATTCCATAAAGATTTGTTAATCCAAGACGGGAATGGTCTTAGAAAGACATACCTTGTGAACATCCAAATGGGGTATGTGCCTTGAGAGACAATGATGAAGGTGTCTATAAATCATTGTCTCCCCAACATTGTGCTCTATTCTTGTGGAGAGATAGAGTTGTTAGTCAAGGCCTTGCTATATGACAATGCTTGATCCAAATTGGATCCTAGAACACTCTCTAAGTTTTCATGAACTCTGTAAAAATTATGTCAAAGTTTTAAAGTCTTATAAAGATCAAGCTTATCAGAAATATCCTCGTAATAGTTGCAATTTGTGATCAGCGTAGAACAACAAGGACCCTCGGTCAAGTGCGCAGACCGTTGGCCCATGGTAACGCATGCTGTTACAAATTAGGAAAACTAGAGGCCAGTTCGAGAAATGGGGGCAGTTTCTTCGCATATCGAAGGGCAAACCCCTCAAAGAAGGAAAGGGCCGCAAAACACCAAGACCCGAAAATTCATAAAATACAACAGATATCGCGCCGATTCTGTCAGAAGCAGGGTCCCACAAAAACCGGTAAAATATTGGAGGGGCTTCGAGCAGTAAGCGGTTTCGACCGAGTTCCGCCCGATGCCACACAGAGATCGCCACGCGTCCCGACGAGGAGAGAGAAAACTGCTCACATCGGACGGGTAAACGTCATGCGACTTAGCTGCCCGATATGAACAATGACCTTAGGATCTGGGGCTCCCAAATCAATGATGGAGATGCGTTCCGATGGATGATCGGACTTGACGAGGTAAACAGACAGAGTTGTATAGGATTTGAAGTCCGATATGGACGATGCATTGGCAGAAGGTCGTGTTCGCAGGAATTCTTGGAGTTAACGGAATAAACGGTCGTTTTGAAAACGTCCAAGAGAACTAACACTCAGCTCGTTATGAAATAGGTGGCCACCTCCCTATGAGGCATTATACAGTGATGATTACACAAAACAGAGGAATTCGAACGGACAGAGGTAGGGGAACCAGAAAGCTGGGAAGCGAAAACGAACAGTCAGAAAGAAGACTAGCTTTAAAGCCACAAACTGACAGAAAGAGAAGAAAGCAGTAAAGCAGTAAGCGAGTTAAGAAAACTAAGAGCAGAGAACAGAGAGAAGAAGTCGAGTTAACCTGCAAAAACAAAGACATCATCGACACAGAGACAGAGAGAGTCAGAGAGTCTGTGTACTCCAGAAAGGGCTTGAGCAGTTCAAGCGAACTCCTTTGTATATCCCTGTCAGATATTGAGTCTCAGATTGGACTCATACCATTGTGACCAATGGAGGTCGAGATTCAGTAAGGAGAGTCTGTGTATTCCAGAGACTTGGGGGAAGCAAGTACAGTTTTGCTGATTTATATATGTTGAGTGAGATTCAAATTGAGCTCATTGTTGTAAAAACTCTGCTTTGAAAACATAATAGAGAGGCCACCACTGAAGGTTGGACTAGGAGACGTAACCTAGGAGTATTGGGTGAACTCCTTATTAAACTTGTTGTGTTTATATGCTTGCCTGTTGTGTTTTTTTTAACTACTTCAGTGTCTGTGTAGTTCGCAATCTTATTGATCCGTTGCATAAAATAACATAGACACATCCATGCACTTGAGTCTGTAATACCTTATTGTTTGTCCTAGATCAATTTCAGATCAAGTGGTATCAAAGCTCTAGGTTGCTAAGGTTAGAAAAGTTTATGCTGGATTTTGTTGTTGAATGCTAACTAGGACAAAGCTCAAATTAAGAGAAGGAGAATTGGTTGAAGCTAACCCAAAAATTGGAAGAGTCTACCCTAAGAGGAAAATGGCAGAAGAAAGTCCCTTGGAATCAGACTCCCAGTTCATGGATAGTTTCATGACCATGAGAGCCATGTTAGAAGAAATGTATACATAATATAAGAAAGGTAGAGATGAAGATTCATCAAACTCCAAACAAGATAAAGGAGTAGAAGAATCTCTCCCCCATGACCATTCTAAAGGCAAAGGGAAAGAAGAAAAGCTTCCCACACGTCCTAATAGCCCTAAAAAAAGAAAACATCTTTGATTAAATTAAATGTTAAATTTGATTTGCCGATATATGATGGAGAGTTGAATGCGGAGAAGTTGGATAATTGGATTAGACCGATTGATGTGTATTGCAGGGTGCAGAGCATTGATTCAGACAAAAGTAAGATTCAGCTGGCCAACCTATGCCTTGGAGGCACTGCCTTGGTATGGTGGGAAGGCAGGACAAAAGCTGACATGAGGAAGCATGGTAAAATTCTTTCTGTCTGAAGTGAATTTGTTTCTGCAATTAAAAAGCAATTCTATCCACTAGCTTATATGTAGCAAGCCATGATGAGCTGGCAAACTCTTCGACAATTAAAAGGGCAAAGTGTATAAGGCTACACTCAAGAATTTAGAAAAAGAGCTTTGATTCTAGGAATTTCTTTAGGCTCACCTGAAACTCTGCTGAAGTATATAGGTGGTCTACACAGCTATTTAAAGCACACCATTCTTATATTTAATCCCACTAGCATAGATGACGTATCTGTTCAGGCTACACATCTAGAGGCTAGAGGCAAGATTGTGAACCCAGAAGTTTGGGGGTCATCAAAACCCACTGCAAGCAAGAACAAGGAAAAGAGAAAATAGAAATGGAAAGAGAGGAAGAAAAATGCGGTACAAAAGACCAAGCCTTGATGTGCTCACTGCAAGAAGGATGGGCATGATGATGAATACTGCTGGACTCTGCATCTAGAGCTGAGACCCAAGAAGTTCGATGGCAAAAAAAAGAAGACTGCTACAACTATTCAAAAAGATTTGGGGTCAGACTCAGGTGATGAAACAACAATCGTAGCCAGATATATAAAAGGTAAAAATTCTAAAGCATCTACTAGTAATTCTGCACAATCTACTAATAATGAAGAAAATGAGAGGAAAAGACATGAGCTTTTTCATATTCGAGTTATTTCCAAGCATCAAAAGATCGATACTTTGTTTGATAGTGGCTCACAAGTAAATTTAATTTCTGAAGCAATTGTAAAGAAGCTGGGCTTACTAACCACACCTCACAAGAAGCCATATCCATTAGGTTGGTTATGTGATAAAGCAAAGCTACAAGTGACTAGACAACATAAACTTAGGTTTTCTTTTTGGTCAGCATTTGTAGATGAGGTTGAGTTAGATAGAGTTTCTTTGGATATATGTGGAATTGTTTTAGGAAGTCCTTACTTGTATGTAGGAAAGCCATTTTCTATAGAGATGAAAACAAGTATCAACTCGTTAAAGATGGAATCGAATATATTGTAAGAGCTCATAAACTCAAGAATAATTATACTCTCAAAAACTCAGGGCAGATGAAAAGAATTGTAAATTCATGCAAACAATTTTTACTGATGGTTGTAAAGGAAAAGAAACCTAATAAAACCAATATATTTGAGGGCTGTAATGTTAAACATCAAGCTGATTTAGTAAAAGTTGTTTCAGAATATGATATATTATTTCAATAACCTAAAAGTCTGCCACCCCAAAAGGAAATAGTACATGTATTAATTTGCAGCAAGATGCTCCATTGCCTAACATCAGAATGTATAGGTTGTCCGCTTTAGAGAATGCAGAAATCAAAAAGCAGTTACAGGAGCTGCTCGAGAAAGGGTTCATAAGACCTAGCACATCACCATGTAGGTCTCCAATTGTCTTGGTGAGAAAGAAAGATGGCTCATGGAAAATGTGCATTGATTACCGAGCACTGAATAAGATAACGATAAAAAATCGTTATCCCCTTCTTCACATAAATGATCTACTAGATCAGTTGAAAGAAGTTGTTTACTTTTCCAAGTTGGACTTGCATAGTGGCTACCATTAGGTCAGAGTTGTAGAACAAGATGCATGGAAAACTGCTTTCAAAACAAAGTAGGGATTGTATGAGTGGTTAGTTATGCCTTTTGGCTTAACTAATGCTCCTGCTACTTTCATGAGAGTAATGAATGATGTACTCAGGCTTTTTATTGATGACTTTGTCATTGTATATTTAGATGACATTCTTATATTTAGTAAAACATAGGAAGAAGATTTGAAGCATGTCAAGCAGACTCTAGATGTTTTGAAAAGAGAAAATTTCTATGTTAAGCTATCAAAATGTGAATTTGGCAAAACATCTTTGAATTATTTGGGTCATATTGTAGGGGGTGGTGAATTGAAGATAAATCCCTCTAAGGTTGCAGACATTGTAAATTGGCCTAAACCCAAATCTGCTACAGAAGTTAGAAGCTTCCTAGGAGTAGCATAGTATTGGAGAAAGTTTATTGCTAAATTTTCCTTTATTGCAGCTCCCTTACATGCTTTAACAGGATTGAATAAGGTGTTTCAGTGGGGAGGCAAACAGTAGAAAGCCTTCGACACCTTAAAAGAAAATATTAGTACGACACCAGTACTAGCACTGCCCGATCTTCAAAGACCATTTGAGATTGAAATCAATGCCAGTGACTATGCCATGGGAGCAGTGTTGATGCAACACAGTGAACCCATATGTTATCATTCTGAGACATTTAATTATGCAGTGGTTAATTATCCCACATATGATAAGCAATTGTATGCATAAGTACAGAGTGTGAAAAAGTGGAAATATTATTTAATGGGCAAAGAGACAATTATACATACTGAGTATCAACCACTTCAATATTTACACTCCCAAACTAAGTTGCAACAATCAAGACATTATAGGTGGATGGTTTTTCTACAACAGTTTCATCTTGTCATCAGATATAAAAAGGGCATACACAATAAAGTTGCAGATATGTTGTCCAGACCAATCATAAATGCATCTACTATACTTAAGCATAATTCAGTATTGCATGAAGGCTACATTGAACAGTATGCTAGTTTAGATTTTAAAGATGTAATGCACTTTAAGTCTTGCAACAAGTAGAAGAATTGGATTATCATGTTAAGGACCAACTCTTGTATCATTTTGGAAAGTTATGCATTCCACAAACTGAAAGAGTAAAGATAATTCGAGAAGCACACACTTCTCTAATATCATGTCACTTTAGTGTAAGTAAAACAGTTGCACAACTGCAAAGATTTTTTTATTGGCCAAAAATGAATGAGACAGTTTCTAGATATGTAAGAGAGTGTACTGTGTGTGCTAAAAGCAAGCCCAACAATAGAAAACTAGGTTTGTACACTCCACTACTAGTTCCTTCTCATCCTTGGGAAAGTGTTTTCATGGACTTTGTTGGAGGACTGCCTAAATCTAGAAAAGGATTATTTATATGTTATTATAGATAGGTTCAGCAAGATGTGTATTTCAATACCTTGTAACAAATAGATTACAGCTGAACAAACAACAAAGTTGTTCTTTCAGCATGTATGGGTTCATTTTGGATTACCCACTTCCATTATATCTGATCGAGATTCCTGATTTGTTGGGAAGTTTTGGTCGAGTCTGTAGGAATTGATGGACACCAGACTGAAGAAGAGCACAACCTTTCATCCACAAACAGATGGCCAAATAGAAGTGGTGAACATGATAGTGATCCAGTTGCTCAGATGATGTTGCAGCAAGCATCTCAAGCTTTGGGATGAACATCTGTGTTATGTGCAACATGCTTACAACTGTGCTAAACATTCTTCTACTTAGAGATCTCCTTTTAAGACCTGTTTTGGTTTCACACCAAGGTCTCCCTTGGATTTTTTCTTTGGTAAAGACACAGCAGTTGATGGACACAGTGATGTGGACAAGGCAACCAAGTTCATTGAACAAATCCAAGAAATTCACCAGGCAGTACAGGAACAACTGGAAAAGAGCCAAGCCAAGTACAAGGCAAGGCATGATAAGCATCGGATTGAGCATAGTTTCCAAGTTGGTGATCAAGTTTGGCTGTATATCAACAAAGACAGAATGCAAGGTGAAGGTAAGAAGCTAAAGCCAATAAGGTATGGACCTTTAAAGATACTTGAGAAAATTGGTGAGAATGCTTTTCGCCTTGATTTGCCAGCTTACATGCACATCTATTCAGTAGTTAATGCAGAAAGCTTGAGACTATTTGAACCTTCATTGATTGAAGATCCCGAAGAGCAGAGTCAATTGCTTTCTATTGATGATTTGTTACCTGAATATCTCAATGAATTGCATAAAGATACAGTTCTAGATAGGAAGGTGAGAGCTATGCGCAGAGGGGATGTTGAGTACCTCAGGATTGGACTCAAAGTTTCAAAACCAAGCAGTGCAAAATGGATAGAAATTGGGTAGGCGAGGAATTTGTACCCTCACTTGGCTGATGCTTAAAAACCAACTTTTGGTGGTCCAAAAGCTTTTTCAATGGGAAGGCCGTGATCCAAATTGGATCCTAAAACACTCTCTAAGTTTTCATGAACTCTGTAAAAATCATGCCAAAGTTTCAAAGTCTTATAAAGATCAAGCTTATCAGAAATATCCTCGTAACAATGGCAATTTGTGATCAGCGTGGAACAATGAGGACCCTAGTCAAGCGCGCAGACCGTCGGCCCATGGTAACGCACGCTGTCGCAAATTAGCAAAACCAGAGGCCAGTTCAACAAACGGGGGCAATTTCTGATATGTGATTAGCGACAAGTCGCTAACCTCAAAAGAAGGAAAGGGCCACAAAACACTTGGACCAGAAAAATCATAAAATACAATGGATATTGCGCCGATTTCGGAGGGGCTTCGAGCGGTAAGCGGTTTCAGCCGAGTTTCGCCCGATGCCACACAATGATCACCACGCGTCCCGGCGAGGAGAGAGAACACTGCTCACATCGGACGAGTAAACGTCATGTGACTTAGCCGCCCGATATGAACGATGACCATAGGATCTGGGGCCCCCAGATCAATGGCAGAGATGCGTTCCGATGGATGACCAGACCTGACGAGGTAAACAGACAGAGTTGTATAGGATTTGAAGTCCGATATGGACGATGCATTGGCAGAAGGTCGTGTCCACGGGCATTCTTGGAGTTAACGGAATAAACGGTCTTTTGACAACGTCTAAGAGAACTGACACTCAGTTCGTTATGAAATAGGTGGCCACCTCCCTGTGAGGCGTTATACAGTGATGACTACGCAGAACAGAGGATTTCGAACGGACAGAGGCAGGGGAACTAGAAAGCCAGGAAGCAGAAACGAATGGATAGAGGCAAGGGAACCAGAAAGCCGGGAAGCAAAAATGAATAGTTAGAAAGAAGACTAGGTTTAAAGCCACAAACTGACAAAAAGAGAAGCAAGCAGTAAAGCAGTAAGCGAGTTAAGAAAACTAAGAGCAGAGAACAGAGAGAAGTCGAGCTGACCTACAGAAGCAAAGACATCATCGACACAAAGACAGCGAGAGTCAGAGAGTCTGTGTACTCCAAAAAGGGCTTGAGAGGTTCAAGCGAACTCCTTTGTATATGCCTGTTAGGTATTGAGTCTCAAATTGGACTCATACCATTGTGACCAACAGAGGTCGAGATTCAGTAAGGAGAGTCTGTGTACTCCAGAGACTTGGGGGATCCAAGTATAGTCTTGCTGATTTATATCTGTTGAGTGAGACTCAAATTGAGCTCACTGTTGTAAAAACTCTGCTTTGAAAACATAATAGAGAGGCCACCACTGAAGGCTGGACCAGGAGACATAGCCCAAGAGTATTGGGTGAACTCCTTATTAAACTTGTTGTATTTATATGCTTGCCTGTTGTGTTTTCTTTAACTGCTTCAGTGTCTGCGTATTTCACAATCTTATCGATTCGTTGCATAAAATAACATAGACACATCCATGCACATGAATCTGTAATACCTTATTGTTTGTCTTAGATCAATTTCGGATCAATGCTAGTTGATATGATGAGATGCATTGATATAGGCTAAATAAATAGCTTATGAGATGGCTTACCAATCCGACTCTTCTTATGAGAATTCTTCAGTATGAGAATGTCAAAGTACCTAGTATGGATTATGAATACCTCCTTAGTTAAGAGGGAGTGTTGAAATGTGTAACTAGGTTCAGTCTTCATAATATCTAATGTAATCATGATTTTATGTATTTGATGTAAAGAGAAAAATAACTTTTATTATTATTATTTTTGAAGCATGGGTTTCATGCTCAAGGTAATTTTATAAGCACCCATTGAGTGCTTCTAGGTTTTGTCATGAAATTAAGAAGTCAAAAGAGTCATTGTAATATGCTAAAGACCCTTTTGGGCATATTGTATCTAGTCAAGGAAATTTATTTGAGTCAAAATTGAGTCAGTCACCCTCCAAGACAAGTTGACCTAGTAGTCAAACAAGTCGGCCTACACAAGTGACAAGCCGGCCTCATGAAAGGGTTGTTCGACCTACATAAGGAGCCTATATATAGAGAAGTACTTGACCTCATTAAGAAGCATCCAAGCAGTTCATACAAAAGAAAGAAGAAGTCAAAGTTTAGAAGTTTGTTTTTGGGCCTATATCTCTCACACATGCGAACTGCAGCTAGGGTTTCTGAAGTGATAAATTGCAGACATTAAAAGGAGTTGGAAACTAGTGTCAAAAGATCATACTTGCAAGCCAAAATTCTAAGGAGAGAAGATCAATCCAAGCAAAGGAGAGAAGTACTGTAATTCTGCCCTAAATTGTTCACATGTTCAAAAATCAACCGCTGCAAGTGTTGGTTGCAGATCTGTAATAGAAACCAAAATTCTGAATAGAGGTCGAAATCTGAAGTGTTGGAACAAGTTTGACTAACATTGAATTTGTGGAAGAGAAGCTCATCAAAGAAGAGGTTGACTTGGTCTTGGAGGGGTTTTTATCAAGGGTCCTAGGTCTTGGAATTCGTCATTTGAAGATTCTATAAGAAGAGAAGAATTCTTGTGGGTTTTCCTCTCAAGAGGAGAGGGTTTGGCCCTGGCTAGTAGCGTAAATTTTGTGTCCTCTTGTCTCATTGATCTTCATTGTTTGGTCATTGTTTGATGATAAAAGAACACTATAATAATCAAGATAAGAAGAAACTAACTACAAATACATCAAGTGAAGTAAAAAAACATCACAAACAATTATCAAAGTAAGAGAAATCACCCTAATCGAGCTGCCCTAGATTTTTCAACACTTATTACTTATATTATCTTCTTCATCAAGTAATTATACAAATGTACAAAACATAAAGATCACAAAGAAACAAAGAACATCAAAAATTAGACTCCAAGCTAGGGCAAAACCCCACAAGAGGGAAAACCCAACAATCCTTCTCTAATATAATCATATCGAAACGAGATATCCAAGACCCAAGACTAAGACCAAAACTGCCACAAAGATCCCAAGTCAACCCTCCTCCAAGTCACCTCCAACAAGTCAAACTCAACGCTAGTCAAACTCTCTGAAATTTGGTCACAGCACAGAAAATTATGGACCTGCAATGGAGGCCGAATTTCGGTCCTGTAATTACCTCAAAGTTTCCACAAGATCTTCACACATGTGAGCAGAAACAAGGTAAAAAACCTGAATTTTATCTCTCCTTTGACTTCTCTCTCTCTCTCCTTTGATTTCAACGCTTTTTCTTCTTGATTAGGCACAAAAATCAATGATTTTGTGATGTGTGAGTGAGTGAATCCAAGAGGCTGAGTTGACTCTTATATATAGTTGTCCAAGAGGGTCAAATAGCTGCCACATAGGCCGACTTGTCCAAGAAGGGCCAACTTGGTCTTTGTTTGACTCTTTGACTCAAATACATTTTCTTTTTAACTCATAATAAATTCTTTTTGACTCTTTTGACTCTATAAGCATGAAGAACATGCTTTGACCAAAAATAAAATAATAATAATGAATATAATAAATATGTCAATAATCAAAATTACATTTTATTACATTATGAACACTGGCACTAGTTACATTTTCAACATCATCAATTAAACTTGCTCAATCTGAATCTTTAAAACCTGTCAGTCATAAATACATTGTTTTATTGTACATTATGTCAAACTCGATACTCCCCTAAATATATCTCAAAATCCTCTTTGCTGTTGCATTCCAACGTTCAGTGTTTGGAGCTGACATAAATATAGAAATATAGCTAACTGCAAAACAAAAAAATCGGAGCTTGTTGATGTAAGGTTATGTGAGGATGCCCAACAATTATTTGTACAATGATTCATTAGCTGGTTTTGAGTTAATGTTGCGCAACAATTTGTACAATGTCTCATTAGCTGGTTTTGAGTTAATGTTGAGTGATAATATCAACTTAACCTCCATAGGTATAGAAGCTGATTTTTCACATTGAACCATTTTAAATTTTTTCAACAAACTTCTGATTTCATTTGAGAGAGAAACACAGCATGGTTAATTTGCCAAAATTTTATGCCTAGGCAATAATGCAAGAGGTCAAGATTGGCCATGTTAAGACCCGTACCATTTGCCTTGGCCATAGTACCTATGATGATCAAATTGTTTAGATGTACTACTAGAATAACCACCCAGTCATCTAAGCATTTGACATAAAGATTTGGATCACGACTTCTTCTGAATATGGATCTTTTCAAAAGTTTATTAATTTTTAACATACCAAGTTCTGAGGACATGCTTCAACTCATACAACTCTCTACATTTCTCATACAACTTCTACGCAAATTGAGTTTTCAAGATTAGAACCAATCTAACTATGATTAACCTTAACCTAAGGGTGAAAATTTCCCTATAATCCACCCCTTTCTAGAGTGTAAAACCCTTCACAACCAGCTTAGTATTATATTTATCGAAATAAACCGTTTGCTTTGTATTTATCATATTAACCTATTTTGTAGTGAATGGTTTCTTTTCCAGAGGCAACACTATCAACTTCATGTTCTTCACGAGTGCATTGTACTTGGTCTTCATGGCATTCTCCCACTTGTCCTTACCTTGAATCAGTTTCACTCTAAGTCTAGGATTCAAATGAATTTAAAACAATAAACATTTATGAGAAATATGATTAATCATTTATTTATTGTTCCTCATCGGTCTGCCTCTTGATCGTTCTTGTTTGAGTTGTCGAATCCCATCCTCTCACACCCTCCAATGTAGTGTAATATGCTTTATTAAATACATATTTCACTTTTTTCTTTACTTAATATGCTTTACTAAATACATCTTTCACTCTTTTCTCTACTTTTTCATGTGCTTTATGTACATCATCCCCCAGTGCATCTCATTGTCCGATGACTATTTTCCAGCTGATTTGTCACTTTCAAACTAGCAAAGATCATCTGTTTTCAACTCTAGGGTAGATAAAAACATGCTTAATTTCTCATCTATAATGGTATTCTTTCTAATCATTATGTTATAGGGTTTAGATTGATAGTCATAGCCAATAAATAATCATTCTTTGTATTTTAACTGAATAATAATTATCAAATTAATTAAAGTTAAGTGATATATTTTACTTTACTTTATAATTTAATCAAACTAAAAAAATATTTATTATTAGTATGAAATTTATTATAAAATCATTCATTTTATCAATCTTTATTTTTTGAACGAGTAACTATGTCGCACCCATTCACCCATCATTCCATGCTTACAAACTAAATCATTATTCAATACCATCTTTTTATTAATCATTCATTATTCAATATATTCTTTATGTAATTTTTTTTATTAATTATTAATTATTCAATATATTTTGTATTAATCATTCATTATTCAATATTCTTTATGTAATTTTTTTATTTAATTATAATTATCTAATATTTTTTTATGTAATTTTTTTATTAATCATTCATTATTCAATACATTCTCTTGTATTTTTGTCCAGAAAGGGAAAGATCACCTTTTCATTAAGGAAAAGGAGTACAGTCACTACATGGTCCAGAGCACGAGGCATACAGCTAGAAAAAACTGGGATAGACTATCGCAAATTTACAAGTAGTTGTGGAGCCAAAAACTAATAAGGAGAGGAAAACGCTTTACGTATATATCTTTTGATGACAAAAATACAGAGAATCAAAACTGTCTACAAAATAACAGCAGCAGTTCATGAAGGTGGAGATCCACAAAACTGGTCTGATAGCTAACCATAACAAAACACAAGATCAAAGAAAAATAGGACATCAAAATATAGCAGAATCACAAAGAGCTCAGATGAACCTGATATGCTGGAGATGATGACCATAGGGGAACTGTATTCTGCCTTTGCTCAGGGGCTGAGCACCCAGTTTTTTTCCCAAGAAGATAGACCCTTCGTCCACATTGAGCCCTATCTTTGAGAGGGCATCAGCCTGATGATTTAGTTCTCTATAAACATGCTGAAAGGAGAGCAGAAGAAAATGGTGCTTTAAAGCAGTAATTCTGTCCAACCAGCACTAAAGGACAAGACAAGAGCCTGGAGCTGATTTTTGCTGGTCAACCACTCTATAACACATAAAAAATCCCCATATATCTGCATAGAAGAGATATTCATAGATGCAGCAACATAGAGGAGGGCCCAACATGAGATAATCTCAGCTTTCGTATTGGAGCCCCATCCTAGGTTCAAAGAAACCCACAATAATCAGTGGGAGGGCTGCCATCAAACCACTCCAAATATTCGATCCCACAGCATAGCTAGAAGGCTGGGGCCGACCAAAGCCATTTAGGAAAAAGGACAATTATTCAGATATTTGTTTACAACAATTTTACTCCAAGCCAGACCCAATTATAATTCTCCAAAGATTTTTTCTGCCAAAAAAATGGAATTAGTGGAGATTCCAATATATTTTCTTATATACAGTTTGAGTGGACTCAATAATTAAAAACATGTGTTTCTCTTTAAGAAGTGGTGGGCCCAATAGTTAAGAACATGTGTTTTCTCACAGGTTTAAAACCAGAAGTAGAGTATGTATGCCTTCATAAATTTAGCAGTCAAATCGCAGCGCAGAAAAATGGAGTCTCATACACCAATTTGGTCTCTGACTTGATGGTGACCTTAAAATTAGATAATAATAATAATTGGATAATAATAATATATAAAACTGTTAAAACACATCTATCAATTCACTACAAAGATTTGTTTATTCCAAAGAACGGGTGTGTACATTTTGCACATGTGGAGCAGTGGAATCCAAAAATATTTCATTTTGGAATGTGATGCATTCAAAGACACCAAAGAAAGTTATAGGAATATGCTATCATCGGTTTGTTGTTATTGTCTTTTCAGTGAGAGTTGGACCAGCGCATCATCAACTTGAACAAAAAGACATAGGGAACTAATAGTTCCATAGACCATTTTTAGTCTTGTAAAAATTAAAATATCATTTCATTTCATTTCATCCAGTCCAAAGTTCAGCGAATTTAATGGATTGATACCACTCGTCAAATTGCCATCAATTAAAAAGCTCACTCGACCGCAGGTGAATATGCCATACAAGTCCAGCGTTGATGTACAGTCGTCAGCCAGCCTGTACGACCAGTACAACCTAGCTACCAAATCAATTTAATAACCCTTCCGATTGCTTTAGAGTACAAATCCTACATCGCTTTATTTTCAGCCATCAGTTTTTCCACGTGTCACCACAGGTTTCGTACATAAATTTTCTACGAGTCACTACAGATTCCGTACATACATGTTGCATGTACGATCCGTACACCATACTAACCAATTCAATTTAATAATCTGTACGCTTGCTTTAGATCGAAGATGGAATTTGACAGCAAATTGCCCGCGGTCATAGAGTGATTTGCTACTAAAATACAGTTAAAAAGCTTGTAAAATAGTTTAAGATCTTTCTTTGAAAACGTGAACACTGACGAGGAGTTGTGAAAACCATCTTATTTGACCGGTAGATCTGTTTTGAAATTTTAATTTTATTTTAGAGTAAATTAGTGGTTGAATTTTATTTCTGTGATTTAAAATGAAATTTAACATTTTAAATAATAAATTCACACTTCACATTTCTAATTCCAACAAACCTTAAATATTAAAGTTTTACACATTTATATTGATATTATATAATCAGCAAAATACCTTTACATAGACAGCTATGCGATCTTTTCACTCTATAAATATGGCAGAAGATATGAAGAAAGTTGTGTGTGTACAGAGTAATGATGGAGATTGGAAACATATTATCTTCCGTTGTTAAACAAAATTGTATTCCAAGCCAGCACAGAAGTTACATTCATACTTTTTGCTATGTATAGTGTTGATGTAAGATCTTAGCATAAAGATATAATCCTAAGAAAAACATGAAAATCCTGGATCTGGAAGCATTTGTTTGCTAATTTAATCTGCATCCTTCATCCGCTCCTTGAGGGAAAGTTAGGCATTTTTTAGATAATGCATCAGTCTCCCTGTTATTAGCTCTGACAGTGTGTAAGATAGAATAGTCCTTCTTGCTGCTCCATATGTCTGCTATTCTATCCAGCCATCCAACGAGATAAGTGTTTTCTATTCTAGGCTTCGACAGAACATAATCCATAACACTTAAAATAACACTTTAAATAATAAATTCGCAATTCAAATTTCTACTTCCAACCAATTTTTATCAAATTCTAAACGAATTATAAAAAAATACCTGTTTTGTAGTCATCAATTTTTGTATTTTTGTACTTTTGGCGGAGTGGCGGACTCACTGCAATTTCCATACATTACCGTACCAATTTCAGTACCGCTGTCCCAGCACAGCACAATTGTGTCATCCTTTTCCTATACATTCTGTACGTGCCAGATGCCAACCATCAAATTACCTCTACCGAAAGTCGTGCTCCTCAAATATTTGGCTACCAATATATATTGTGCTATAGATTCATGAATGCTCAGGGGTACTATAGGTTACTATAGGTTACTAGTATATTGGTTGCCCAAATATTTACTAAATAGTTTAATTTTTATTCTAAAATTTGGTATGCATTTTTTTTAGGCTGGGGCAGGACTCTCCAATTTACATGTCCATTAAGTATCTCTCAAGAGGGGAAGGGTAGTCCAAGATTTGAACCCAAGACTTCCGGTTCGGTGAGACTTCATTTCCACGGCCATTGCCGGTTGAGCTACCTCATGTAGACCCAAAATTTGGTATGCATTATAAAGTGGAATTTAATAAAATAAAACAAACTTCGAGATTCAAATGACATGATTAAACAGGGTTATCAATTATGGATTAATTAAAAGATTGGAAAAATAATAAATATATATATATATATATATATAATATATTAATTATATATATATAATAAAATGATAATTAATTAAAAAAATAAATTAAAAAATTATTCAAGTAAAGTTTTTTTTATAAAAATTATTTAAAATTAAAATTTATAATATTTAATTAAAATAAATAATTAGAAATTTAGAATTAATTTTTAATAATTATATTAATAACAAAAAATATATAAACTAGATATGATAAGAGAGGGATATTAATATATTTATATGAAAACATGTTTGGTATTATTTGAAAATAGTGAATTGAAATGGGAAAGTTGAACCCAATGAATCAAATTACTATGGAGTATTATTTAAAAAGTTACTATTAAGTATTCAAAGTTTAATAGGATAAAAGTATTGAAGATAATTAATGAGTGGAGAAAAATGTTACGATTTTACAATAGAACCTAAAATGTATAACAATAACAAAAAAAAATATTTTGCTAGTAAATCTAAACTCATCCATTATACTTCATAAAAGAACTTAAAATGTAAAAAAACAAAACAAAAAATATTCTGCTAGTAAATCTAAACTCATCAATTATACTTCATAAATGGAACTTAAAATGTAAAAAAAAAAAAAATATTCTGTTAGTAAATCTAAATTCATCAATTATACTTCATAAAAAAACTTAAAATGTACCAAAAAAAATAAAAAATAAAAATCTGCTAGTAGATCTAAACTCATTAACTATAGTTCATAAAAGAAGTTAAGGTAGAATAAGTTCACTTATTAAAATCAAAATTGATATTAACAATTGACAATGAAGCATCATTAAAAATATTGCTAAAAATATCATTAATTTCAAATTATTTTTTTGTGCTTAACAAAATAGTAACGAAAAGGGTATGCTTCTAAATTAAAGTATTATTTAAATGGACAAATTACAAGAACTAATTATCAAGTATATTTAGGCATATCTCTAAGAAAAGAGAAACGAGAATCTATAACTCTATATGTAAATAAGATAAGAAAAACACAACCTAAAACAACAAAGCTCAAAAGAATTATCAACTAGTTTAGCCATATAAAAATTTAAAAAATCAACTAAATTATAATTTTATTTTAAATTATTTTATTATGAATAATTATAAAAAGAATGAATATATAAGTCAAACATATATAGATTTAAAAAAATATGTAACAAGATTCTTAATTATGGAGATTCACTCCCATTTTATCATGGAGATTCTTAATTTGTAAATAGGTTTTGTTACAATAACATGGGTTAATTCCATGATATCAATACCACATGCCAAAAAAACTACGACACATTTCCTTATTCATATGACATTTCTTTTAATTGATCAATTTAATTAAATGGGTAAAAAGGGCATAAAAGACAACTAATTTGGAGATTAATCTCAACCTTTGATTGGTGAATATTACAGAGAAATTTACTTAATTGCAATCACTAGAAATTATTCTTCTATCTTATGTAGATTATTTATCTTCAGAAATTAACTATGACAAATAATGAATAAAATTACTACTCCAATACTAGCACATAAAAACACCTGGAAGGAACTCAACCTCCCTCTACAAGATAAACTTGGCTTCCTTGAGATAATTTGACCTTTCTCTACAAGTGCATACAACACACATGTGCGACCCTAGCTAAAGGCTTTGGCAAACTCAGCTTCCTCTGACAACTGACTTGGTTTGACCCTCTCGGGTTTCCCTAGAAGAAATTGACTTCATAAATTGTCTCTTTCTCCCACACGTGTGAATGCAAATCTGGCCTCTAGAAACCCATGCAAGCAAGAAATAATCTCGGCCTCTTGCAAACAAATTTATGTGGAAAATCTCTCCCTCTAAATATCATAAACTGGAAGACGATGATGAAGAATTCCTCTCTGGAAATCTTTCTCAACCATTGCTAATTCCTCGTTGCTTGGTGCTCTCAACGCTGTCACTACGCCTTTCTCTCACAACAAATCATTATGTCTCCAAAAGTTCTATCGACTTGCTCTTATAATCTCTCATTGATGAATCAACGACCACGATCTTAACTCCAATTGATGGCTAAGATCATCTTGACCCCTTCCCATGACTTTTATAGGAGTCACTAGAGAAAATCAATTTTGTCTCAATTAATTTGATTTAATCAACCACTTTTACTCAGCTAGACAAGAAAATAATTAAAAATTGGCTAATTAATCTAATTAAGACGTTTTTTTAATTCAGACTTTTGTGATCCATAATGAATCAAGAAAAGTCTTTTGGTAGAAATCACATACGATATTTTTTTTTTGGTCGATGCGTTTCAAACCAACCAGCGTGATTCATCATCAGGACCATATGAAGAGGTAGACCATAGCAAAGGCTTAAATAGAGAGCAATGTAGAGGCCATAATGTCAAGTAACGACTATTTTTTAAAATTAATAAATAAATTGTGATATTAATTTATTAAAAACAAACATTATTAAGTAACGACTGCATTAACCCGCTAGTTTTTGAAAAATAATATTTAAATTAATTTAAATTTTATTTTTCTAAAAACAAGCTGTTTAATGTAGTCATTACTTAAATAATATTTGTTTTAATAAATTAATATTATAATTTAAATATTATTGACTTTGATTTTTTATTCTTGTTAGTTTTATTTTTCGATATTTCCCATTAATAGACTTTTCTTAAGACATATTCCTTAGAATTTTCTTTTTGGGTCTTTGAGATAAATATCCTCGTGTTCCTTAGCTTCATAGACACTAATATAGGCTAGAACATTTGTCTGAGCTACAAAAACTAACACTCCCTCTTAGTAAAGAAGGTGTTCTTCACTACTCCCAACTTATCGCAAAAGAAGACAAACTTTGCCTTACCCAATGCCTTTGTCAAAATATTTGCAACCTATTGATCTATGGAAACATATTGTAGCCGAACTGATCCACGTTGTACACAATCTCTAATGAAGTGGTATCTGATGTCGATGTGTTTCGACTATCATGGAACATTGGATTCTCAAAGAGCTTAATGCAACTCTGATTGTCACAATAGATATTGGTCAAATCCATCCTCTAACCAAATAGTGCCACTAGCAGCTTTCGAAGCCAAATAGCTTCACATGTAGCCATGCTTGTTTCCATGTATTTTGCCTCCACAAAACTTAGTTCCACAGATTTTTGCTTCCTATTGCATCAAGAGACAACCCCTGATCCAATATTGAAGCAACACCCTGAGGTGTTTTTTTGATCCATTGCACTACCTGCCCAATTTGCATTTGTATATCCCATCAATCTAACACCATCACTTCGAGTAAATATCAAACCATATACGATTGTAC
This sequence comes from Pinus taeda, assembly GCA_000404065.3. NCBI lineage: Eukaryota > Viridiplantae > Streptophyta > Pinopsida > Pinales > Pinaceae > Pinus > Pinus taeda. The sequence continues at coordinate 220,709 of APFE030110476.1, read as the reverse complement.
CTCATAGATATCACAATACATGTGTCGTTGTTGTCCAATGTACTCTCTTTGGTTCCACCATGAACTGACTAAGAGTATTGACCGCGAAACAAATGTCTGGCGTTATGTTGACCAAATACATAAGAGAGCTAATAAGTTTCCTATGCAAGGTTGGGTCCATTGTTGTGTCCTCTGATGCATATATGTTCCTCCAGTTGGTAATCATAGGCGTAGACATGGGTCTACAGTCTTGCAACCCGAATTTCTTCATAATCTCCATAGTATATCTCCCTTGCCTAAGGAAGATCTCCCCATCTGTTTGCCATACCTTCAGTCCTAGGAAATAATGCATCCCCCAAATCCTTAGTCTCAAACTCTGCTGCTAAGTCCCTCTTGCAGTCTGCTATGAGCCTTAATGACTCTTTCAGAAATAGATCATCCACATATAGTATAAGAATGAGAGGCTCACCTACTACCATCAAAGAATATAGTTTAGAATCTACCTCACTGTTCACAAAGCCCATCTGCTGGAAGTAACTGTCTCATCATAGTCTATGCCCTCTTTTTGAGCAAAACCCTTAGCCACGAACCTAGCCTTATACTTGTCCACACTGCTATTTGCAATATATTTGATCTTATAGATCAACGAGAGCCAACTATTGCCTTGTCCATTGGTCTAGGCATGACCTCTCATACATCATTCAACATGATGGAGTTGTACTCCTCCACCATGTTGATTTGTGGTTAGCATCAGATGTGCTCTAGCCATGAAAATTGGTGGAGAGGCTAAGGCACATAAGATCTCCAAGACCCAGAAATGGTTTGGGGAAATTCCACACGGCTGGAGAGATATTAAAATAATCTATATTTTTAATGGGGTTCCTAAGTCTAAACTTAGGAAAATTAAAATATTAATGGGTATTAATATAAAACTGGGTGAGAGTGTTCTAAATGACATGGATCAAGCCAAATCTAATCTTAGTCGTTGATTAGGGACTTAATCTCGGCCATTGAAGACTCAACAGGAAAAATATAAGAGGAGGCTTGAGGGTTAGTTGGAGATACACCAAGACTAATCAGTTAGTTCGATTTTCTAAAGCGGGGCTTGCTAAGAAAATTCGAGCTAGTGGTCTGTTGCAGCGAGGGGCTGTGAGTACATAGCAGAGAGGCATGGATAGTGCTAGAGGGTCAGTGTAGAGATCGAAGAGGTTGACACAAAGACAACTAGAGCTATGTAGAGGCAGCTAGGGACTTCACAAAGGCAAAGAGGCTTGTGTGGGTGACGCAGAGGGTCCAAGAGCTGACATAGAGGGTCCAAGCACTAACGCAAAGAGCCAGGAGGCTGACATAGAGGCTTCAGGAGCTACGCTGAAGCTAGCAGGGCTGATGCAGGGCCAAGAGGAAGTGCCAGAAGGATTTTCGTGGGGCAGACTAGAGCTGAGAGGTTGAATATCTGTCTTCGAGGAGAGGTATTACTATTGTGTAACAATCTCTGTTGGGTGAGCCATTTCGACACCCTAGTTGTACTCACGAATCTGCATAATAATAAAATCCTCAGAACTGTTGCATCGATTTTCCTGCATTGGGTTTTTCCAGGGACGATTGTCTAAAAAGAACGGTGTCCCTTACGTGTTTATCTCAATATTTCAGTTGTTGATTTGTATATGAGTTAAGGCTGCGTGTTTATTTTAGTATTTATATTTATAAATAACTTGTTAATGGAATGAACAAGTAGGAGAAATTAAACTAGATAATGCAGTAGGGATTTCTAACGTGTCAGACATAGAAAGTTCAACACACCATTACATCCCACCACACCTGATGTTGTGGGGCCTCATGATAGTTGGAAGGCTCTCTGTCAATGGCTGCTATCCTCAACGCCTTATACCTATCTCGTTGTTTTCGCTCTTTGGTGCTCGCTCTAGGAGCTCCCACAAACTTTTATGCATCTCTCAATGTCTGAAGCACCTCTCTGTTTCTTCTTCCACTGGTGGTGGGTGAAGCTTCATGCTCCTCATTATGTCCCTACTGCTCCATCTACTATGAACACTCCTATGCGCCCGCACTCATCAATGTACTTGTACAAGTGCCTTGAGACTGAGATCCTTGTTTAACCCTTGGAGCTTCTGTTGGCCCACTTTGATCATCTGTTGACAACTCGTGAGATCTTCTGAAAGCTTTCTCCTCTTAGAATTTCACATTCCGTCTCACGATAATCTTCTTAGTACTAGGAATGTAAATCTTGTATGCCTTGGATGTTTCGCTATCCAACAAAATATTCCTTCTCCGCAGTCTAATCTAACTTGGGGCGTTTGTTGTCTAGTATGTAACAATAAGCTATGTTGCCAAAGATTCTGTAGTGTCCAACCTCTGGTTTCTTTCCTATAAAAGCCTCCTTTTTTGCTCTGACTCTCATGAGATAACTTAGAACGCTTTCCCCTTTGTTCATCTTGTGTTTCTCAACTTCTCTCTGAGGACCAACTTCCTATTTGTGGTAGCATCCTAGAACAATTTTAGAATTGGGTCCCACATTTTCTTTGTTGTATCAAGCTTAGCAATATGTGGAACTATATGGTCCTTGAATCCATCAAGGATAATCCTCTTGGATTTGGCATCTTCCTTTTTGTACGTTGAGAGTTGTGTTGGATCCGTAGGCACAACTTATAGGTTTTAACCCCATACAAAGATTACCTGCATATGAATTCTAAAAACAGAAAATAAACAATGGCGAGAGCATAACACATAAAACAAATATACACAGATATTTTCCCTAGATCCCAAAACTGGGACTACCATATTGATTTTTCATTATGTTCCTTTCAATGTTACAATACATATATATACATGCCGAAGCATCCGTAAACTCTAATCCATTAACCCTAGATTAGAACATAACCGTAGTTCCCTTAACCGGATCTACAAAATACCATGGACCGAAAACCATTGCACCCAAAACCATGTGCGAAATCCATGCACAAAACCATAGGTAGGTCCACCCACCTAATATAGGGTCCAAAAAAGTTTTCCTCGAGGCGCTGCCCTAGATCCCGTAGAGGGGGGCTACCACCCCCATCAACCCCCCCGCTATACCTGGTGCAAGGAAGGGGGGGCTCCAGCCCCCCTCTAACCCCCCAGTTTAACTATTGGGGCTAGTCGTGGAAAGAATATAACATGACTATCACACTGGTCGCATACTCCTTGAAACCATTCTCTTCCAACAACAAGATAATTTTGTCTTTCTAGACACCAAAATTTGAGGCTCCATCCAATCTATCCCAACCTCTTAAACTTGTTGAGACCATCTCTTGAAACTCTCGGAAACTGGACAAAAAACCGAATGGTTTGAACTGGGTTTTACCAACCCTCGCTTTCTCTTCTTGTGCGCTGCCCAAATCTACACCAGTAAACCTCCGTGCTTCAGATATGCTTTGATATCATGTGAAATTTCCTTATTTGCAATAACTAAAAATTATTTTGCTATCTTATGTAGATTATTTTTCTTCAAAAATTAATATTGACAAATAACCAATAAAATCACTACTGCAATTTTCACCAATAATAATAGGAACTTAGAAAAGTAATGCACACACAAAATTTAGACATTGATATTTTGGACAATAGTCCTTGGAAAAACCCCAAATGAAAAACCAATGCAACAGATGAGGATTTTATTACTATTCTTCAACAAAAACTTGTCATTGAAAATCACAATTGCTTGTCATAAATTAGCAAAGCTCTAGTAATTATTTTTTCTCCAGCTACCAACACATAAAAACACCTAGAAGGAACTCAACCTCCCTCTACAAGATAACTCAACTTCTCTAAGATAATTCAACCTCTCTTTGCAAGTGCGTATGACTCACACATGCGGCCTTCGCTGAAGGAAATTCGACCCACACAACCTCTAGAAAACTCAGTCTCCTTCGACAATTGACTCGGCTTTCCCTAGAAGAAATTGACTTCAGAAATTACCTCTTTCTCCCACACGTGCGAATGCAAAGGTGGCCTCTAGAAACCCTTTCAAACTAGAAATAATTTCGGCCTCCTGTAGACAAATTGAACTGGCAAATGTCTCCCTCTAAATCTCATAAACTGGAAGAAATTGATGGAGAAATTATCTCTGGAAATCTTTTATTCAACCACTGTTGATTCCTCGCTCCTTCTTGACCACTTCCCATGACCTTTCTAGAAGTCACTACAACAAATCGATTTTGTCTCAATTAATTTGATTTAATTAACCACTTTTCCTAAGTTAGACTTGTGAAAATAATTAAAAACTGGTTATTAATCTAATTAAGACATTTTCCTTACAATCTTTTTTTGGGTCTTATATATAATTATCCTCTTGTGTTCCTTAGCCAGATAGACACCAATATAGACTAAAACACCTATCTGAGCTACAAAAGCTAACACCATCCACCTAATAATTATTGATAATTAAATTAAAATTGTGGAAATCCTATTCCAAAATAAACATGTATATGGGTAAAATAAAAAAGTAACAATACTTGATTCTAGTAGTATTGTTCATTGTACAGACATCAACGTTGTAAACCGTTTTTACACCAATATAGACAAACACCTATCCGAGCTACAAAAGCTAACACCATCCACCTAATAATTATTGATAATTAAATTAAAATTGTGGAAATCCTATTCCAAAATAAACATATATATGGGTAAAATAAAAAAGTAACAATACTTGAAGATTCTAGTAGTATTGTTCATTGTACAGACATCAACGTTGTAAACCGTTTTGTGTACTCCACCAAGGCTGTTAAAATATGGTCATCAATGGACAAAAAGGTCAATGAAATAGGAAGATATCTTAAAATCCCTTTCAAATACAAGAATTGGAAACATAAGGTTTTGCACCCTATTGCTAAATGAAATGGATATGGTGCTTGGTGTTGAATGTAAGTGAGTACTTATAGCAGCAACATTGTAGAACAATTGATGGAATTTAATTGAAAAAAATCTACATAATAAGTTATGTGGTGTTGAAGGTTTTGCTTTCAAGAAAGGGAAATTTTCAAATTACAACTCATAAAAAAGTACAAGAATACAAAAGAACATGCAACCAGAAAAACAAGAAAAACATTAAACTATTAATTTATGAAGATTTTTAAAAAAAATCACATTGTTAATATTTGGTTGATGCGTTTCGAACCAGCTAGTGTGGTTCATCTTCAGGACAAGATGAAGAAATAGATCTTAGAGGAAGGTTAAATAGGAAGATAGGTCATCCTAACGGCTCGAGGAAAACGGCTAAATTTGACCATGGAGGGAAATTTATATGAACACCTTATCTTTTATTTTTATTCCTTGTTAAAATTTATTATTTATCTATCTTTTTTTTATTAATTTTTTTTTTGGTTCACTTAACATTTATTTTTTTTTTACCTTCGGCATTTATTTCTTATTAGTATTATTATTTATTTATCTTATCATTAATTATTATTTTTTAATCCTTATTATTTTCCAAATCATTACCAAATAAACCATTAAATAAGAACAATAACGGAATGAATAAATAAATTAGTTAATTAAATAAATAAATAATTATTAACTATTTAAGCGAATTAATAATTCCCTACCCTAGTCAAATATAGCTGTTTGGTTAAAATTATAATAATATATAAATAAATTGAATAAATAAATTAATAAACAATATAAATCTCCTTGGTCAAATTTATCTGTTTTTCTCGAGTCGTTAGAATGACCTATCTTTCTATTTAACTTTCTTCCGAGATCTGTCTCTTCATCTTGTCCTTAAGATGAACCACACTAGCTGGTTCAAAAAGCATCGACCAAATATTGGCAATGTGATTTTTTCCAAAAATCTTCATAAATTAATAAGTTGAGGACCACAGAAACTTGAATTCGAATATTAATCTATTAAGTCAAAAGAATTTAAGATATGATACAAACACTAGAAAAAAAGCCTCACTAACTCTCAAAACAAAAATAAAATCCAACCTTTAAAACCAGACAAACAGAAAAATAATGCTACCATAGAAAAATGCTCTGTTAGAGAGAATCCTATATACAATGCTCTGAGGACAAAGCATTCCATAAAAAATATTACATTACAACCAACCAACATAAATAAAAATAAATAATAATAATAATAATACTAATAATAATAATTAGATAAATGAAAAGTTGAAGAACAAATCCCACTTAATCAATGCAATATTTACCATCACAAGGTTTACTGTAACAATATCAGTTTTGTCAAATCCTTGTTCAGCAATCATTACACAATACGTTCTTATATTTAAAAAAAATACACCTATTAATTTAGTAGCAAAGACAGTTTATTTATTCCATTCTCCTTTCCTCTGGAATTAAAAACATAACCAACATAATCAAACACCTTTAAGTAACTCACCTTTGGCTTTATGTATAACCGTACCTCTTTAGGTGCAATACCTTGGATTCCCTTTGCAGGAGTCAGTTTAATATATATAGCATTTTGAGTCGACACTTATTTTGAAATTCCCTCACCTTACAACGCACTTTTCCATTTGCATACGTATTATGTTCTTTGATTCTATTATCAGATTCATTCACCATGGTTTCCTTGAAGTTTTTATACTATACACATGCATCCATATTTTCTTTTAAATTTATTTTTAATCATCTCAGAAAACAACCTAAAGTTATTTTCATGGCGATACAAAGGTCTAAGGCTCTTTTAGCTCCTCCTGTCATATTTCCATCAAAGTGCAATCCGAAAGATATGCCTTTTACCATCCGAGAGCTTCATTATAAATTTCCACGCTTTCTGCCTGAGCCTGTTTTGGGCTGCTTTGGACAAAGCAATCCTTTTCTAGAGAGTCTGGTTTGGACTGCTCTGGACAAAGCACTCTCTTCTACTTGACATATGTTTGAAGCTTCAGAATCAAAGGGCCAGTGATTTAAGGACTTATGTGCCACCTAAAAAGCTTCAAATGAGTACACTTCTTCATCGTGCTCTAGTACATTCACTTCCTTTCTGTTGGGTTGCTTTTTCCTGTGTTCCATCTGCTACAACCACTTCTTGCAATTTCTTTTCATATACCCCGACTTGCCATAGCACTAGCACGTCACATTTTTAGGATTGAAGTTACCTGTTAGTTTTACCGTTTGAACTGCTCTATCTTTGTGTTCGGCAGCAAATGCACTCTTCGAAGTTTCATAAAGACTTCTGAACTGCTACTTCTGCAACAACTAGGTTGACAACATGCCAAAAGTAACATCACAATCATCTCTTTTCATCATGCTTCTCACCTTGGGTGTCATGACTCCCATTTTCTCGTGATGTTCAAAATTCTGTATCATTCTCTATCTGTATATTATTGTAGCTGTATCCTTTGGACTCTGTAGGACTTAACTACCTTGGAAGAAGCCCAATGGGCAGACCCTTTCTTATCAGCACATCACAGATCAGTTGCTGCTCCTGTGAGGCCTTTGCAAGGAATGCACTTCTCGTTATTAGGAGACAAGGAAGGATGTGTAGATGTCAAATCCCCATGTTGCTGTTGTTGTGTGTTTTTTGGACGTTGGTTTTTAATGAGTAAAATGTCGATGTAATTTTATATTGTGAAAATAGGTTTTGTGTAAACATTAGTTTTGGAGTTTTTGGTCAAAATCAAGTGAAAATCATTTTGATGAAATTTTGATTTTTGTTGTTTAAAATAAATTTTTGATTGCATATATAGATTCAGCACTTTGAAAATTTTTGAGCCTTGAGGCCTTCAGATTGTGGGGAGTTCACATTTTCTACTTATGATTCCAATAATTTCCTACCTAATTCTAAACCAATTAGACAAAAAAATATGCCCAAAAAACCTTCCAAAACTTATAACAAATAGACTACAATGATCCCAATACCCACCTGGTCAAATTGGGAAAAGGAATCTGTGGCCAAGGAAACTAACCGAGTGAACTAAGGGGAAGGGTAGATTGAAAGTGAATTCATCATGTCAGTGAAATAGGAGGGATATGATGTCCCGTAGTTCCTGTAATTTTTATATTTATCCAGCGACGATTTGGCCATCTGTGATGCAAATATTTTATCTTAGCTGTATTTACTTCCTAAGTTACTTTATCTTTATACCAGTGAGATTTTGGGCTATAAAGAACACGCTTTGAATTTTGAAGGTTTTTCTTAAATTATTTGCTAACAATATAATTTGCTTTGCAGGACGTCATTGAATTTTTTGTTCAACACATGGTGAATGATAAGTTGGGTGTTATCTGCCATGCCCATGTTGTTCAGGCAGATCTAAGTGATTATGGTGCCTTAGATGAAAACTGTCTCAAACTTGCAGAGTTGGCAGCCATGGCTGTTGATTTTCCTAAAACAGGAAAAGTAGTGGTTATGCCTCAACATCTGAAACCCAAGATATATCCAGATTTCATGAATAAAGAGGACTTAGTTTGTTACAAATCAGACAAGGTTTTGGGAGTTTTGTATCGGAGAATCAAGGATATGTTTGGGGTAGAGTTAGAAAAATGGAAAACTAATGCTGATTGTGAGAATGTATTTGAAGCACTTCCTTATGATACTGATTTGGAAGCTGCTGGATTTGAGGAGTATATTGAAGAAGCTTGGAACTACAAGTGTTCATATGACCGACAGCTTCGTGCTTTGTTAGGCCAATTCAATGTTAAAAGAGAGGGGGAGGTGGTCACAGGACGCATTTCTTCTCTCTCCAAACTTAACAGCAGGAGGCAGGGAGAAATCAAAGAAAGGTTGCAGCATGCATACAAGGCTTTAAGAAAGGAGTTTCGGTTAGTGTTTGAGGGGACAAAAGATAGTGAAAATCCTGAGCCTCGTAAACAGTCTGATTATGAAGCCAAAGCATCTGCATGGTACCATGTAGCCTATCATCCAACATGGGTGCAGAAGACCATGGAACTAATAGAACCAAATGGTTATCACAGTGCTCCACTTCTGAGCTTTCCATGGATTTCTGTTGATTACTTGGCCCAGATTAAGTTGCAAAAGCTCTGTCCAGATGTCGATTATAGTTCAACAGTCAGATCCTTTACTAGTTTTCTGGTTGGTAAAGCAGAATGATCCAAAGTTTTCTTGTTTTCTTCCCTTGGCAGTAAAGCCTTAGTTTCGAGGGGACCTGATTACAGTTCCGTATCACATGTACTATTCTGTATACCTTAGTGCGTTCGCTACCATCTTAGACTTTGAACTTAAGAGCCCCTGGCCAGCAGGCCCCTCTGCAATTAACAATTGAAGAAGAATGTTTTTTAGTCCGGTGAAAGTCACCAACTAACGCATAAAACTGGCATGTGTTTTGAAATTTGAATGCTTCCAAGAATGAACCAACGTTTATATACCACTTTGTGTTTTCTTTTAATCAGAAATCCCAAACCTTTTATCATTCGATATTTCTCCATGGGTTAGCTTCCTTTTTCTACTTTTCAAAGTCAGTTTAGAATTTAGTAATATATGTTTGTAACTGTGTATTGAGCACAGGATGTCCATAAATAATACAGTCTGCCTTCATTGAGGTTCCCATGTTAGGAACGTTTGATTGTCATTTGGGCTGGAATAGTTTTAAGAGTTAGGTTCTATTTATGGTTATCTCTTTGGTTTGCATATTATATCAAGGCTTGACCATGCATCTTGAAGTATAATATTCCATTATTAGAATGTTATTTTAAATTTTTATGTTTATTTTAAATTTTATTTTTATTAAAATACAAGTGCATTAAATGACTCCACAAACATTAATCCATAATAATTATTAAAACATTTATTTCATCATGTATTATTAAAAAAAATTGACAATTCACCAAAATTATAATTTTATTTAAATTAATATAATTATTAATGATAAAAGAAAATTATATGTAAGTTTTATATATATATATATATATATATATAAAAACATGATCCTTAACCATGAAGATATAAACCACTTTATTTTAGAGATTGTTAATCTATAAATAAGTTTTGTTACGGTATCATGGGTCAATATTATGGTTTATGAATACCACATGCCCAAAAAACCATGACTCATTTCATATGACACTTGTTTATATAATATTTTTTTAATTAATGAATTTTATTAAGGGGCAAAAATGATATAACTAGTCTGGAAATAAATGTTATGTATATTGCTAAGATAAAATATTTATTGAGATTAAATCCTTACCATTTATTTAATAATTATCGATAATAAAATTAAATTCAAAAAACTTTATTCCAAAATAAACATGTCTCTCGACATAATAAACCTATCACTTCCCAAAAAAAATAAAAAAAATATATAAAACTATAAAATTTTACTCATGATGCTGAGTGAGCAACTGCCATCTGGCATATTAAAATATGTGATTCAAAAAATGGATGGGAGAGCAGGTGAAAGGGTTAGCAAAGAACCAGCTATTTAGGAGCACTATGTTGCATATCTGTCAGAGTGAGGAAGAGAGGAACAAAGAATTTTGGAGGGGGTGCCTCGTGGTGTTCTCCTCCATCCATTATTATATGTAGTTATATAATGTTGAATAAGCAGGGTTATGTGTTCAGAGAGACTGTATTTCCATAGGAAAAGTCGCTTCTTATTGTGCTTCCCTATTATGTTAAAATTTCTTTTTGGCTGGAAAGATATAGCACCGTCCTATTTATTGTCATGTATTGAGTGATGTTTAGATGTTGCAACTGGCATAAATTTCTCATAAAACAAAGATTCTTGAAGGTCAGTTTTATGACTATTGCAGTTTCCAAGTTCCGCTCGGTTGTGGCTATAAGTTTCAAAGTCCAACTAAGGGCGCGAATGACTTCATTACGATTCGCATTAGGATAATTTATGTGTACTTGTGGGCGTCCCAAAGATCCAAATGGTTGCTTCATGGTGCAGATGAATTGTCTGTGGTAGATCATATCAGCACCATATCTGAAGCAGACTTCCAGCGCCCAAAACCTGCCAGCAAAGTTAAAATTGAAGTAGATGAATTGTCTGTTGTGGTATAGATATGCTGCAAACTTCCTGCACCTAAAACCTGCAAGTAAAGTTAAAATTGAAGTAGATGAACTGTATATTGTAGGACAGATCCGAAGCAAACTTCCAGCACCTAACCTGCAGGCATTACAGCAGAAAAGATCTGTGTGGAAGATGCAGGGTCATTCTCTCCCTGCAAGGACCTGTAATATAAAGTTACAAAAGTGCTAAATTACTTAGTGACGAACTAAAAAATATTTCGAATGGAAGATGCTGGTGCTAATCTGTAATTTATATGGATAGGTGTAGAAAATATTTAGAATGGAAGATGTTTGTTTTAATGTAATTATATGGATAGGTGTATGTAGTTGTGTAATAGGGTTTTGAAAATTTTAATTTATAGAATTTAGAGCTGACTTAATTGTTTGTAAATTATAATAAAATGTTAAAAATAATATAAAGTTTTAGAGATTAGTGAGATTAGTGTTTATAAATGACTATTAACATTTAAACATATTTAAATTTAATTAATAAATATATACAAATTTAATACTTATAATAAATTTGATGGATATTCACCTCACTTTACCATGGATATTATTAACTTATAAATAGGGTAATGATTTTTGTAACATATTTAAATTTAATTAATAAACACATAAAACTTAATACTT
>APFE030110476.1:193277-208425 GCA_000404065.3 Pinus taeda | reverse complement strand
ATAACATAATAGATATAATTTTTTTTATTTAATACAAAACCTGGTTATATATATATATATTATTCTACATACAAGCATTAATATGGATTAATGCTTCCATAATACTGGATAGCTCAAAAATGTAACTCGTATGTGCTTAATATCTGCACAGTTCACAATGCTTCTATGGTGGTTAGAGTTAATTGTTCACATGGCCTTCGGTGCTTTAGCATTCACTGCCTAGCCTTGGCTTAGCTGGTCCTCATACGCTAGGGCACGCGGTGTGATCTCGACCGAGGATGTTGAATGCAAATGCCATCTGGTTTTGCATTCTTGTGCCATTTGTCCCACCTTATCTCTGTCGATTCTTATCCGATGATTCAACAATGTTGTGGGTCTAGGGTTTTACCACCTAACCACTTTCTCGTGCCCAGCATCTGGTGAGTTCAGTGTTACTGTCGACTCGAGCCTTCTTGCTACTTTGCAATGGTGGTTTGATTTAGTGAAGGTTGCAGCCTGGCAATTACTCCTCATGTGGCTTGGCCTAGTTATGATGTTTAGTCCGAAGAAGGCAAGTATTACTAGTCATATGAATTCAAGTAAGGTTGTAGTTTCTCCTGTTTCTATGTGAATGTTGAAATATTGTTCAATGTCGGCACTGACGAGTTGCCGCCTTTGTCCAGGATATATGGAGAGTATCTCAAAACGATGGGACAAGCTCTGCTCCATGATTCAGAAGGTTACTTATAAACCCGAATATTTTCATGAATCGTTAATAATTGTATGAGCTTAGAACTATTTATTGAGGGTTTTGATGTATTTTGCAGGGGGTCGTTTGGAGAGGAAACCCTCCAAACTTTGGTATAGCACCTTCCTATTACTGATATACGCCTTTGGCAATTTTCTCTCTATTAGATAGCCTTGCAATAATTGCATACCTGACTTTGGTTAATGACAGGTACTTTCCCCTCTCTACTCTACTTACGCAAGCTTGGAACATACTCTTCGAAGTTCAATGTCTTACGGTTTTATTGGTCGTTTCCAAGTTGGCATTCTGGTCCACAACAATTTAGTCTATGAAGAGTTTAATACTCCACCGAGCCGAGTTCGGAATGTTACTTAGATTTCTTTTAATTCTTATCTAGTTGGTCGTTTATGAGAGTCGACAACCTCAGTGCATGCTTTGAGCAACTTGAGGGAAAAAAATACCAGTCCTTGAGTCGAGGTTTTATGAACATATTTTTGTTGTATCTTGCTCTTTGTTTTGGTTAAGTTATTAGTTAAAAGGACTCTGCGGTTTTGGTCATATCGACCCAATAGTGTCATTCTGGAACTGTAACTATTTTCGCAGTAGAACATACATATTTATATTTAGTGCATTTCCAATTTTTAACTGATATTCTGGTTATCTTGTTTCATATTTAGTAATGAGCCAGAATTCCTCTGTTCTAAATCTCAAAGTATTAGGACTTATCCATTTGTTGCTTGGTCCTTGCAGAATAATTGGTTTAGTGAGGGTTTATACCAAGAGTTTGTTCTTAGATAGGCGTATAGTCTTTATGCCTTATATCCCTTCCATAGACTAGTAAATTGTTGCATGGATGATAGATAAGGATGCACCTCTGCTTGTTCAGCATTTTTGAATAGATTCTTATTATGTTTGAAAGTTATACAATGTAGCTAGATTATGGTGCGTTAATCGATATATGTTTAATTTGAAAAGCATAATACGCAAATGATTGGGTGGAATTCTTGAAGGGTTTTGCGCAGTTCGTTATGTTGTTTATGGAATGAAAAATACGTTGAATGTTTAAGAGTGTAGGCTTATTTATGTACTATGTCAGGTCCTACTTCATACTAAAATTACTTGTTTTGTCTTTTGCATATTATCATTAGATATTTTCTACTGTTTTGTATACTGAGAAAGTACATGAACCTCGTCTGTTGTTTAAATGTACCTTTAAAGAATTTCTTTGCTCAATCGTTTTGCATGCAGGAAATTTCTCTAACATTAAAACGAATAAGAGTTCCTACTTTGTCAATTAAATCTTTATTCTATAGTACAATACTAACTCTTAATATAACATCTCATGGTACTTATTTGTTTAATAATAGCAACCAATAGTAAATAATCCTCTTTGGAAAGTCTCTCCTCCTAGCCACGAGTCTGGAAATTATGTCCAGACCCTCCCCCGAGCACTTTCTTTTGGTATCACGGTTAATTATCTCCAACTACAGTCAAGTACCTTGGGTCTCTGGACTCCTATCTTGCCCCAAAGTCCTGTACTCTTTTCTGATTGTTTTCTTGAGAATTCTTCCACTAGTTTATTTCACCTAGCTCAAGGATCTCTCCTAGATTCTTTTGCTCCCCTCTTAATCTCCCTTCAGGGCAGATGGGTAACTGTCTTTGTAATTGTTTCTTTTAATTAATGTAAACAATTTCTAATTTTTTTGTTAAAGTATCATTACCAATCATTTAGGTAACCACAATTTATTTTTCTTGGCCTTCCAACCTCAATCACTTATTGTTTAACAACATAATGTAATAAAACTGAAAGTAATAGATAATAAAATGAACTTAGTAACCTTAGTAATTTTATGCATTTTGGGGTGTTACGTCTGCCCGCCCCCCCATATGAGGAACACCGTCCTTGGTGTTCACTCAACTTAGAAAATAATGTCGGATAAGCTTTCCACATAAATTCTTCTTCTTCCCAGGTGGCTTCATCTAGACCAAAGTGCTTCCACTGCAATTTAACCTCGGTGATGAATCACTTCCACAGGGTGGTTTCTCTCTGATTGAGAATACAAAGAGGTTTTGCCAGAAACTCTCCTTCCAGTTCGACCTGAATATTTTCCCAGTTAATGATATGTTGAGGGTTATACACATACTTTTTTAGTAAGGATACGTGGAACACATTGTGGACCTGAATGTGGCAAGGTAGCGCAAGCTTATAGGCCACCGACACAATTCGTTCCAAGACTTTAAAAAGTCCACAGTATCGGGGTGCTAACTTAGCACAACCCCACCACTGTAAGGAACATTTCTGGGGTTTTACTCTTAAATATAGTGATCCCCCAGTTGAAATTATCTGTATATCCTATTTTTATTTGCATACACTTTCTGTCTATCTTGGGCGACTCTTAGATTTTGTTGAACCTTCTTGATAGCCTCCGCCATTTCTGCTAGCATGTCAGGACCTAATGCTAGCTTATTAACTGGATTATTCCAGTCTATGGGAACCCTACACTTTCTTCCATACAACACGTCGAAGGGGCTCATGCCCAGTGATTCATGATGTCCATTATTATACACAAATTCCACTAGATGGAGATAATCCTCCCACTTATGTGGTTTCTGCATCACAAACATGCATAGCATGTCCTCCAACACCTGATTTATCCATTCGGTTTGTCCATTCGTTTGGAGGTGATAGGCAGTATTAAATTGCATCTAAGTACCCAATTGCGAAAAAAGGGTTTTCCAGAAGGTGGATCTAAATTTTACATCCCTATCAGAAATCACCACTTTGGGTATTCTGTGTAAGCGAAAAAATTCCTTCATAAATATGTCTGCGATCTCCATAGTTTTGTAAGTGGATTTCACAGGTATGAAGTGAGCAGTTTTACTCAATTTGTCTACTACCACCATAATTGAGTCATGTTGCTTTCTGGTACGAGGTAAGACGGTGATAAAATCCAGGGATATGGTCTCCCATTTCCATTCCGAAATGGGCAATGGCTACAACAAACCTGCAGGATGCTGATGTCTACCTTCATCAACTGACACTCCAAATGTTCAGACAAGTACTCTCGGGCCAAAAATACCCTTTTTTTATGGCTGAAAATAGTTTATGGTAACCTGGGTGGCCAACACATGGTTTTCTATGAAACTCATCTAATATCAATTGTTTAACCCAGTTTTAGTTAGGGACATAAATTCTGTTCTTAAAAGTAAGAAGATTGTTAGGATTTATTTCAAACTCGGATGTTTCCTTTTTCAGCAGGGCTTCCTTTATCTGTTGCCAAAGGAAAGTATACTCTGGATCTTTGATAGCTTCTTCCTTTATGATTTCAGGAATATTTGAGCTTGCTTAGCTCATTTGGACCTCATAAATACAATGTACTTTTCTTCTCAATGTGTCGGCCACATGGTTTTCCTTCCCTTTAAGATGTTTCATGTTGAAACCGAATTCACTTAAGAATGTTGTCCATCTGGCCTATCGAGCATTTAAGCTAGACTGGTTGAAGAAATTTGTAAGGCTACTATGATCCGTTAATAGCAAAAATTTCTTTCTGAAGGGGTAGTTTCGCCACATTTTAAGTGCATTCACTATTGTTGTCAATTCAAGGTCATAGGTAGAATATTGTTGTCCATACTCCTTCAACTTTCGTGATTCATAAGCAATAACCTTTCCTTCTTGTGTCAATACTCCGCCAACACCCTCTTTACTTGCATCTGTGCAAACTACAAAAGACTTTTCTGGATCTTCCACTTTTAACACCAGTGCGGTAGTAAGCAGGGGTTTCAACTTTTCAAAACCTTGCTGACACTCGGTTGTCCATTGGAAAGCGCGCCCCTTTTCCTGTAAGGAGGTCATTGGAAAGACGATTTTTGAAAGTCCCTCCTTGAATCGACGGTAGTAACTAGCTATTGGCAACATTCATTGGGGTTGTCCATTCCATGATTGTTCTGTTCTTCTCCGGGTCTATTGCTATTCCATCTGCTAAAATAACGTGACCCAAGTACTAAATCTGATCTTTGAAAAAGTCACACTTGTTGAATTTAACATATAACTGATTTTCTCATTGCGTTTGCAATACTATTATCAGATGTTCTTTATGCTCCTCTTAGTTCTTAGAGTATATTAAAATGTCATCAATGAAAATCAGTACAAATTTATCAATGTAGGGCTAGAAAATACCATGCATCAGACTCATAAGGTGGTTGGGACATTTGTGAGGCCAAATGGAAACATAGCGAACTCGTAATGACCATAACAAGTACAGAATGTTGTCTTGTAAATGTCCTCCCCTTTTATTCTTATTTGATGGTAGCCATATCTTAAGTCGATTTTCGAGAACACTTTAGCTCCTTGCACCTGATCAAATAGATCATCAATACAGGGTAAAAGATATTTATTCTTAATGGTTAACTTGTTTAATGGATGATAATCGATGCATAATCTCAGGGTCATGTCCTTTTCCGTACAAATAGTAGGGGAGCCCCCCAAGGGGACACACTTGGGCGAATATACTTTTTGTCTAGGAGGTCCTGAAGTTGCATTTTGAGTTATGTTAACTCAAGTATGCTCATGCGATAAGGGGCACTGGATATAGGGGCTACACCCGAAATGAGCTTGATAGTGAAATCAATATCACGCTTTGGTAGTAAACCTGGAATGGATTTCGGAAACACATCAACAAATTCCTGAATGACAAGAATTTTTTCCAAGGAGGTCATTTTATTTTTGGTATTGGTAAACCCCACCTGAACAACATATATTTGACAGCGTTTTCTGATACATTTTCCTAACTAATTAGCAATAATAGGATATATCTTGGTGTTGGTTTTAATTCCTTGGAGTTTCTTCCTTTGGCCTGATTCAGAAATAAAACTTACAGTTTTCTATTTGCAATCCACTAGGGACGAACATTTTTCCAAACTATCCATCCTGATTAAAATATCATAAGAACCCAAAGAAGTATATTAAGGTAAACATAAATAGGTTTCCCTGAAATTGTTATGGGACAACGTTCTGATTTTGTGATTACCCTTCCTTTTGTCCTTGTGGCTAATTGAACTAGCCATGGTTTTGAAAACTTACGGCTCTGCGGTTGACACTTTTCTACCTCCTTAGGAATAACATAGCTTAAGCTAGCACCTGGATCAAATAAAACAGATACAGGTTGCTTAGCAATCATACCTTCACATTCGATCATGGTGGGATGAAATTCTGCCTAATGATCATCCAGAGCATCGTTAATTCTGGGCATGCTCCTTGTCACTTCCCCAACCATGGATGCTTCTTGCATATTTGATAGTTGTTTTGTTCTAGCCTTATGTAGACAATTTTTGTAATAATGGGGTTCTCTACATCCCCAGCATTGCAATGACAGTTTTGATTACTGATCATTGACAGATCTAGTGACTCCTTCTGCCGGTCTGTTTTTGGAATATGCAGCTTTCGGCTGATTCCTGGCTGGAAACTTGCTGAAAGGTTTTTGTTGTACATTCCTGCTACTAGCAAATTTTGGATGTCTGTTTGGAATCAGGCTTCTACCCTTCCTATTCAACTCCCCTTTTGGTCCTCCATTCTTATGTTTCGTTTGCTGGTAGCAAATGCAAGATTTCCACACAACATCATCCATTGTCTTGGGGTTGTCAAATTCCAATTTTTCCTTCATAAAGTTGGGTAAGCTACTGATGAAGCGCTAAATTTTGGCCTTTTCCTCTTGCATGTAAGGCACATAGCATATCAAGGATGTGAATCGTGTCACATATTCATCCATGGTTAAGGCTCCCAACCTTAACTCATGAAATTTCTTTGCTTTTTCGTCATAATAACTTTCAGTTAGATACTTGTCTTTGAAATGTTTTTGAAACTCATTCCATGTAACTTGCTCTTCGTCAATTTTTCTTACTGTCTTGATTTCTTCCAACCAAAGGGTAGCCTTACCCCTTAGCTAATAAATTACCAATCATGCCTTCATTTTATTAGTGTACTCATAAATCTGAAAATACTTGCCCATATCGATTAACCAAGCCTCTGCTGCCTCTTCAGATTCTCCTTCAAAGTGTGAGGGCTTAATTTTTTTCAATTCTCCTTGTAATTCAAATTTCTGTCTTTTGGTTTTGCGCTGGTCGGAGACATTGTCTAAATGTCCTTCTTTGTCTTCCCCATGTTTTTCAGCTGACTCAACATTTTCTTCTCCATGCTGAGTTGTCGGGGTCTTCTCCCGGCCTTTTGCACTGGGGTCTGGGTGTCGTTGATTCTGTCGATTAGACTTCTTATAATTCTCTCCTATTCTAAATGTAGCCATTCATTATCCGTTCTTAAATTTGTCATTTCAGCACACAGTTGTTGAACAATTTTGAGTAACATTGCATTAGCTTTCCGAGATTCCTCACCCAGCTATATCCAAATATCTGGATTAGCATTCACATACATTGTTCCGGGCGATTTTGGTCGTCCGAAGCTCCTCTGCATTCTGACCTTTCTTTTATTGTTACAGTCTCTGTGTTCACACATACATTTACGTAGTTAATTATTATATATATTTTTATACAAACAACACATTTGCTTCAGGTATAATTATACATATATCCCACAGAGCCTCAGTGTACGAACTTGAGCTCTGATATCGTTTGTAACAGTCACTTTTTATAAATTTAAAAATAACATAAATACATAAATAATAATAATAATAAAAATAATAATAAATCAAAACCGATTATGAACATATAGATAAGATATATAATATACATATATATATATAATACATAATATATAATATACAATATATATAATAAATATACATATACATATATATAATATATATATAAATATACATATAAATATATATATATAATATATACATATATATATTAATATAACATAATATATCAGTATAATAAATAATATATATATATTATTCTGCATACAATCATTAATATGGATTAATGTTTTCGTAATACCAGACAACTCATAGGTGTAAATTGTATGTGCTTAATATCTACACAGTTCATAATGCTTCTATGGTGATTAGAGTTAATTGTTCACATGGCCTCCGGTTCTTTAGCATTCACTACCTAGCCTTAGCGCAGTTGGTCCTCATATGCTGGGGCATGTGGCGTGATCTCAATCGAGGATGTTGAATGCAAATTCCTTCTAGTTTTGCATTATTGTGCCATTTGTCCTGCCTTATCTCCATCGATTCCTGTTCGGTGATCCAACGGTGGTGTGAGTCTAGGGTTTTACCACCTAACCTCTTTCTTGTGCCCAGCATCCGGTGAGTTCTGTGTTACCGTCGACCCAAGGCTTCTTGCTACTCTGCAACGGCAGTTTGATTTGTTGAAGGTTACAACCTAGAAATTACTCCTCTTGCGGCTTCCCCTAGTTAAGATGTTTAGTCCTTAGAAGGAAAGTGTTACTAGTCATATGAATTCAAGTAAGTTTGATAGTTTCTCCTGTTTCTATGTGAATGTGGAAATATTGTTCAACGCTAAGACTGATAGGCTGCCGCCTCTGTCTAGGATATATTGAGAGTATCTCTAAATGATGGGACAAGTTCTGCTTTAGGATTCAGAACATAAGCTCATAAACCCATAGATATTCATGAGTCGTTAATAATTTGATGAGCTTAGAACTATTTATTGAGGGTTTTGATGTATTTTGTAGGTGGTTGTTTGGATAGGAAACCCTCTAGACTCAGGTATAACACCTTCCTATTACTGATATACGCGTTTGGAAATTTTCTCTCTATTATATAGCCTTGCAATAATTCCATAATTAATTGCGGTTAATGGCATGTACTTTCCCCTCTCTACTCTGCTCACGCAAGCTTGGAACATACTCTTTGAAGTTCAATGTATTATGGTTTTATTGGTCGTTTTCATGTTGGCATTATGGTCCACAACAATTTAGTTTATGAAGGGTTTAATACTCCACCGAGCCGAATTCAGAATGTTACTTAGATTTCTTTTACTTCTTATCTAGTTGGTCGTTTATGAGAGTCGACAACCTCAGTGCATGCTTTGAGCAGTTTGGGGAAAAAATACCAGTCCCTGAGTCGAGGTTTTATGAACATAATTTTTGTTGTATCTTGCTCTTTGTTTTGGTTAAGTTATCACTTAAAAGGGCTCTGCGGTTTTGGTCATATCGACCCAATAGCATCATTCTGGAACTGTAACTGTTTTCGCAGTAGAAGATACATGTTTATATATAGTGCATTTCCAATTTTTAACTGATATTCTGGTTATGTTGTTTCATATTTAGTAATGGGTCGAAATGCCTCTGTTCTAAATCTCAAAGTATTAATATTTATAGATTTGTTGCTTGGTCCTTGTGTAATAATTGGTTTAGTGAGGGTTTATACTAGGAGTTTGTTCTTAGATAGGTGTATAGTCTTTATGCCTTCTATCCCTGCCATAGACTAGTAAATTGTTGCATGGATGATAGATGAGGATGCACCTCTGCTCATTGGGCATTTCCGAACAGATTCTTATTATGTTTGAAAGTTATATAGTGTAGCTAGATTATGGTGCATTAATCGATATATGTTTAATTTTAAAATCATAATACAAAAATGATTTTGGGTGGAATTCCTGAAGGGTTTTGCACAGTTCGTTATGTTGTTTATGGAAAGAAAAATACGTTGAATATTTAAGAGCGTAGGCTTATTTATGTACTATGTCAGGTCCTACTTCATACTAAAATTACTTGTTGTGTCTTTTGCATATTATCATCAAATATTTCTACTGTTTTGTATACTGAGAAAGTACATGAACCCCGTCTACTGTTTTTAATGTATCTTTAAATAATTTCTTTGCTCAATCGTTCTGCATATAGGAAATTTCTCTAACATTAAAACGAATAAGAGTTCCTACTTTGTCAGTTAAATCTTTATTCTATAGTACAGTACTAACTCTTAATAAAACATTTCATGGTACTTATCAGTTTAATAATAGCAACCAATAGTAAACAATCCTCTTTGGAAAGTCTCTCCTCCCAACCATGAGTCTGGCAATTACGTCCAGACCCTCCCCCAAGCACTTTCTTTTGGTATCATAGTTAATTATTTCCAGCTACAAGCAAGGACCTTGGGTCTCTAGACTCGTATCTTGCCCCCAAGTCCTGTATTCTTTTCTGATTGTTTTCTTGAGAATTCTCCCTTTTGTTAAAGTATCATTACCAATCATTCAGGTGACCACAATTTATTTTTCTTGGCCTTCCAGCCTCAATCACTTATTGTTTAGCAACATAATGTAATAAAACTTGAAGTAACAGATAATAAAATTAACCTAGTAACCTTAGTAATTTTATGCATTTTGGGTTGTTACATGGATGGTAGAAATTTAACCTCCAAGAAATATTCTAAAATATTAGTAATAGTATTCACAAATCAAGATTGAGATTTATCACAAAAGTAATTATGTCATTTATGTTCTTTTAATTATATTGATTGACTAAAAAATGTCATTTAATATTTTTTGGGCATATGATATTGATAAGACATGGTATTGGTCATATGTAATATTCCTTTAGGAAATATGGCAATCAATATGGAAATAAAACTCAGAAAAACATGATAAAAAATTTAAATGAGACAAATCCTCTGTAATTTCTCTTTATAGTATTTAATTAAAATTTTCAGGAAATTGCTTCAACAAAATTTGTTGCAAATTCTCTTAAAAGAAATGGCACAATTTCGTACAAGAAATACCAGGACAGTGAATTTGCAGAAATAAACCTAGAAATGCTACAACTCAAAAATACACATGAGACATATGCAATAAAACTCAACCTTATGATAATAACTGGAATATGGTATTACATGCCAAATTTGGATAAAAAATTTGTTAAACACCAACAAGTTCTCTGAATGGTTGACAATATTGATTATGACCTCCTAAACTATAACTAGAACCAATAGATGCACCTGTGAAATTTGAATGAATTCACTAAGGGATTGGTAGAGATGGGTTTCCGTCCAATCTCACAAAGGTACCCAAGGGTTTTCGTCCTGGGCACAATGAAGCTATGAGGACAACTTCCCCAATCCTCACAATTGAGAAATGATTAACTTTCAACATCCCAAAAGGCTTGCTCCTCCTCTTTAAAGAATTGATGGATCTCTTTTCAACCTTCTAGAAATGATTTTATTTTATTATTTTATTTCCATTCGAGGAGCTTCTCCATTTTATTTTATTAAGTGATTCTTTTATTTTATTTTATTTAAGTCACTTTTATTCTCGAAAATTGATTAATCTACCTCTACAGTTCCTCCGGCCACTGAAAGTCACTTTTCATCATCCCATCTTGTAGATATTTTCATGATGATTCCAACAAGCTATTAAACTAAGGTGTTTATCTAAATAATCCGCTCCAAATAACACCTTTAGTATATTCAATTAAAACATGCTTCATAATAACTTTGTTTTATGGGAATTGTAGGAATGCAACAAAACCAAGAACGAAACGTGCAGAATTGACCCTGATGATGAAATATAGCAAGCGAACCTCGTGGAACCCCATAAAATTACTCCAAAACCCTCTGGGCCCATAGATGAAATAATCTCACTCTTATGACCTAGCTGACACAAACCTTAGAATTCCACCCTAACTACATCATAAGGGAAACCAAAAATGGGGATATTACAGGCCCTCAAGTAATCCACATCTATCAAATGTAAAGGCAACTATACACCAATACTAGGATCCTATATGAACCATTGTGTCACATCATGTCTTCGTGTCACCCAATCATGAATGGATCCCTCAATACATGGACCCCAAACAATCTTTTGACTCATCCTGCCACCGATAGATCCACTTGGATCCCAATGCCACCTTGGCCATCCATCATCTCCCATGTCCCATGGATCCAACTATACTCTCTCCCTAGCTATGAATGTTGCTCCATAAATTATCCACTTAGTAAGATACCAACTCATCACTTCTCTCCAATCCATTCCTTAGAATGGACCTTGTGCATAGGTTCCCATGGAATAGTCAATGTTCCACCAAGACTCCAGTGTGGGGAGACGCAGGTGTGGGGAGAGGCACATGGGGGATGTGTGGGAGTACCCTCAAATTTTAGAGAAAATTTTGTTAGAAAATCAGAAAGGCGGAAATATTTTCTTATACTTGATAATTACTTGTGATGTTCTTGATTTCTTATTATGTTTCTTTATATATTATTTCTTTTAGTTCATCAAGCAATTACCAAAGCAATCACACATAAATCAATCGACACCAGATATAGGCTCACAGCCATGGAAAATCCCCTCTCTAGGGGAAAACCCAGTTGGTAATTCTTACTTCAATAGTTTTTCCTGAGATATTCCAAGACTCTAGACCTTAACACAAAATTTCCTCCACACCAAGTCAACCTTCATCCCCCTTATACTTGACCTAGCAATAGTAGAAACAGTAGCAACACTTTCTTCGACGCAACAATTTCGACCTAGATTTGGAGACTTCAATCTTTACTTAGAAACTTCGATCTTGGCCAAATACAGTTTCTTGAGGTAGCAACTTCCAACACTGGCAACTTTGACCTATAGCAACAACAACATGTAGCAACATGATATGGCATCGACTAGAGATCTTCAATCTTCCAAACTAGGGCAAGAGAGAGAGATAGATGCACAAAAATTTTGATTTTCCTTCCTTCCTTCCCTTAGACCAAACCCACACTCCTTTTTCCTTCTTTCCTCCACTTCACACTTTTTCTCAGCTTCAAGAGATATCAAACTAACTTGTTGTGAGTGTTCTTCAAATGGAATTCAAATTGCTTCATTTATAGTCCTTTGGTGAGGTCCAATAACCTTCTTTGAGGCCGACTTGATCATCTTAAGGCTGACTTGGTGTGGATGCAACATAATTCATATTTGACTCAATACATAACCTTTTTACATGATTCAAAAGCCCAAGAAGGGTCTCTTTAAAGGTACAATGACTCTATTAACTCGGAATAAATCCTAGAAGTCCTCAATGGGGAATTTGACCTAAAACATGATGACCCAAGCATGAAACCCATGCTTTAAAAAGTAATAATAATAATAATAATAATCATTATTTTCTTTATTCTTTTGACAAGTACATTACATGATGACTCAAATATATTTAACGAACTGAACCTAGTTACACTTTCCAACACTCCCTGTCAACTAGGGAGGTATTCATTATATACAAGTACAAGGAAGATCTTAACTATATGAACCATGAAGAGCTTTAGGCACCGCAATGCCATGGACTAGATTCTTGACCAGGGAAATCTATCCATTGGTCTCTCAATAATTTAGGCACCACAATGCCATGGGCTAGATTCCTAACCAACACAATCTATCCAGGTGGGACTAAGATGGACACAAGCTTTCATCCTCTATAGGTACCATCAAGCTTACTTGCTAACCATCAACCTAGGGATCCAATTGTATATCCAAAAATCTAGCTCTACAATCAACACCACCTTTCCAACTTCCAAACCTAGACATCAACACAAAGTGTCGGTTAGGTGTCCTCCCAGGCAATGTATCACTCACAAAGCCTCAACACTCCATTATCCAACAAATCAAGGACAACAAATCTATCCCAATCAAATTTATTGGTAACTAGCATGCTATCAAAACCTTCGAGACATTCACTTGTACAAACACAACCCCATTCAATGATATACTTTCACATATTCATAAATAAACACAAACCTTCGGGGTTTTTCTAATGTTTCTTTTCAAACATGATAAGCCCATCCACTGAATATTTGATACTTTTCTTTTCATACAACAACATATCCTTCAAACTTCATTCTTCAATCAAAACTATGCTCTCCCTCTCAGCCAGGGATATTTTCTCTATCCAAGCTCCCTCTAAATCTCATGGAGATCCCTTCTTTTTTTCGATATCGAGGAATCTTTAGTGGCTTCCATCCATCTTATCATCATTATCATCTTTCACATCAACTTTACTTGTGATTGTTTTCACCATCTTGAAGATTATTTACCTGCACAACTTAGATAGCAAGTACAACCAAATCTATAGAAGCATGAAGTTAGTCATATCAAAATCACGAAAGCATTTCAACTTTATATGTATCAGATATCCAAACAAGAGATACATATTCTTCAACATATTGCTAGGGATTTTTTCATAAACCCTAGACTACTTCATCAACACCTTTCATTACATCTAGGGTTTCAATGTTTCTACCAATGGTATGACATACCCTACTACAACTTATTGCAAACCCTAGAAACAATTCAAACAAATATAGATCTACAAAGTATTTAACAACTTTCTGAATTCATATGTTAGACTTCCTACTAGGATTTCATACAAACCCTAGATATCATATATAATTTTTTAACAACCAAGAACCAATTACATCTTCAACGTGACTAACATCCACTAGGGTTAGCTACAAACCCTATATTTTCTCATTTCAGCATCATCCTAGAATATCAAACTCAGAAGAGGACTTATATTAAACCCTAAGACTTATGACCATTAATAATTAGGTCAACACATATATCTAGGAATTCGTCATCATGCATAAACATATCATATGTTAGGCAACATATTAGACATATATCAACCTAGACCAAGCTAAGGTTTCAACTACATGGACACATATATAAACCTAGGGTTTCATTTCTAGGACTTTAAATACCTAACAAGGAATTTTCTTATAGGCCCAACCAAAACCTAAAGATCTAAGGCTTCATAACATAACAAATTAAACCCTACTATACTTAAAGCTTCAAAGGTCCAGGATTATAGACAACATCATTTCAACCCTAACAAGTTATGGTTTTCATGATCATACCAAAATCCCAAACATGTCATCATCAACAATAACAATTCCTAATAACTCTAAGTAGGATAGGGTTTCATTAACATTATCATTAGCATACCCTTAGGTTATGGTTTTCCATAGAACCTTTCTAGGGTTCTATAAGATCAATTAAGAATATGAGGAGGGTAGATTTATCAAGAGATGAATTTCCCGAAACAAGAATCATTGTGATTCAATATAGCTAGACATAATGATGTTAGTAATATATTATCAAATGAATAATCATTTATTATAAAGAAATCAATGGTTTGTAGTTTGAGGCATACCTTTGTTTCTTGACAAACCTTGTCTTGGGAGACTCTCTTTCATACTCCTTGAGGATATAACGTATGTTTCCCTAATCAAGACAATAGAGGGAGAATGATGATTAGTATTTAATATAATCAAAATTTAAATGAACACATGAAACCAAAAACTGAAAGGAAATGAGATACTTATGATTCAAAAGCCCAAGAAGGGTCTCTTTAAAGGTACAATGACTATTTTAACTCAGAATAAATCCTAAAAGTCCTCAATGGGGACTTTGACCTAAAACATGACGACCCAGGCATGAAACCCATGCTTTAATAAGTCATAATAAGTCATAATA
>APFE030110476.1:149488-183091 GCA_000404065.3 Pinus taeda | reverse complement strand
TCCCAAACACACAAGGTTTTCATTAATGAGAGATAAGCTACAATCTCAAAATTAAAGGAAGTACTCTTTATATTATCTTCCTAATTGAAGCAAGCCTCCCCCCATTGAAAGTATGGCTATGACTAGGTATCTTATGTATAAGAAGTTAAACAATATGGAAGACAATAGGTCTCCTAAAATGGCTTCTAACTCTAGCCAAAATCACCACCTTTGACTCAAGCGAGGATGGCTTAAGGATGTCCAGTGTCAGCTAGACCAATATTGGATAAACAAGGTCATTTTGCAAAATAAGGATAGTATTAAAAATATTATTACATCAAAATTTAAAGAGAGATTGTGGAGTGATAAAGTGTTAGAGGGAAAAATGAAACTGAAATACTATAAGGAGGTGATAAACTCAAATCTCTAAGATAAAAGATATCATTCTATCTTGATTGGTACACAGAAGAAAATAATCTTTGTTAATAAGAACAAATTCTCATGAGCCTCATGGTGAAACTACACATTGGCCAATTCCTAAAACATAAGGGATGAAAGAGTCGATCACCTTTGCAACACTATGAGGGTTGAATATGAAAAGTACTTTCTCTTCGAATATCTAGTTTATATTCACATTAGATCTAGATTTCAAAATATTTGTCACACCCAACCTTATTGACCTTTTAAGTCAACAAAACTATTGCGATCTTGGAATGCTTCACTTAATGTTTTTCGAGCATATAAAAAAATGTCGAAAATAAGAGTCATTTCTTACATTCTTAAGATTCTATAGACCATTTTAGTTTCAGTGGACATAAATCATCATCATATTATCATCATAAATAATTCATTAAGATTGGACGAGGTTTCTTTGAAGAAATTTCTAACCGTTAAAAATGACAATATGAAATTTTAGATGCAATCACACAGTCAAAACTTTTGCAAACACCAATATACGAGAGGAAATAATCTATGTATATGCATGAGAATTGCATTTTATGTTCATATTTGAGCATACCCTAATCCTTCTTCACAATGGAAGTCGCGTTCATTTTAGATCTCTTTAGAAAAGAAGAAACTATAGTAGATCTTGAGGCCTTTGTTGAAGGGTGATAATTCTATTAAAATATTATTAAATCAATGAAGAGACCATAATTACATTATAGGTCTCTCAAAATATGACAATCTAGCATCATTGAATTGTTTACATATTATTTAAGTTAGATATTTATGAATTGAAGCTTCTCAGGATCCACAGAAGAACATAATTAAATGAAATTAGTCATTAAGATAATCAAGTATGTTATTTTTACTGTAGATATTGATTGTTCAATTTATCTCTCAAACCATGCAAAATACATGAAAAAATATGATGTTAGAGCATAATCCTTAATGCACAAGTTTGATGATAATAAAAATCATGTTACTTTTTCCGCAACTTTTTTAAAAATCCCACCCAATTTAAAAAATGATGTTCCAAGCATCAATGCTAGAAAGGATATGCTTTCCAAGGAAAATATTAAGGATGAAAATTTAATTTAAGTTTAGAAACTTTGGCAAATCTTACTAGTTCCTAATATGCAATTTGTAAAATGTTTGGCGATATTTTTGTAAAAATATTCTAATTTCTAATGATTTTATATAGTCTCTACAAAGTTTTGTCAAATTTTAACGTAAAATAATTTTATCCTATATAATTTGGGCAAATCCTTTTTAGAAAAGTTGGAAATTGGCGAATCCCTTCTTGGAAAAAGTATGGAAAATTAATCCATCTGTGAATATTAGCTCCTAAAATTTTCCCTGATGCTTTCTTGATATTGGGATTAAGATGAGGCAAGGGGAAAGAGAGATATGCGGCTTTCTTAAAATATTTGTGCAGTATCATCACATTGATGTCATTGTTGTTAGTAATAAGAAGAAGATAACAAAGGAAATGGCATTATGGCAAGTTTTAAATATAGAGATAAAAAACAAGCGGCATTATAATGAATAAGGGATTCAAAAACACGACGTATGTAAATTAAATGTCATGCCAATTCCTATACTAACAAGAATCTACCATACTCATAACACATGAATTCCAATAGTGATTCACAAAGACAAGGCATCTATGCCTCATTGGTAAGCATTCACTAAGTGAGACATAAAATAATGCATATGCTAGAAACCAAGACAATACTAAGAGGGGAGTGAATTAGTATTGTGGAAATTTTAAAAACTTTCTTTTACTAGCGAAGAATACAAGGACACCAACAACCACTTTAGCAATAATTCATATGAGCATCACAAGAATCAATACAAGGAGTACAAATAACACACAGATTCTTCAAACTTTTCTTCATTTACTTTCACAAAAGAAAGCTTCAACTTGTTACTACAAAATTATTTGGCTACGATAGAAGGAAGCTACTACTCCCTAATTTATCAGCTACTACTAAAAGGAGCTACAACCCATGGTTTATTAGTTGTTACTGAAAGGAGCTATAACCCCTAATTTTTTACCAACCACTATTGGAAGGAGCTACAATCCCTGATTTGCAAGCTACCACTTGCTTTAACCTCCTTTCTATATATTTTATTCAATTTTCAAACTTAAAGCATGAAGACCACTCTCTTTCATAAAAAAATAAAAAAATAAAACTAAAAAATAAAAATTCCCACCTCAATCACTCACCCCAAACACCATAAAATCACCTTCAACAATATTTGATCACTGACCAATCCACTATATACACCAACACCATCAATATCATCCACCTCTGAAAAAACCGTTAACCCTCTCCTCTTCTTGCAATTTCGATTATGCTTTTATAGAAATTGAGTTGATATTTTAGTTTTTTAACTTTTAGTTACGTTCAACTCTTTCACATGCATAAATTCATATTGTTTCTCATCTACTACTTTTTTCATGTCTTTTGAATGTAGTGTTGAAGTCTTCAATCTCCACTCTCCTATCTTTGTAAGAAAATTTGAGTTAAATTGTCCAAATTCGCAATTCTGGAATTTTACAGGTTTAGCAAGACTTTTCTAAATTTGGCGCACCACCATATTTGGAAAATTTGTCAAATATACCACCAATTATAGTATTTTACATCAAAATTTCCAAATGTCACTTAGCTGTGGCTAAATTGTTCGTCGAATTTAGCAAACAGCTAGATATTACTAATGATGTTAGTAATATATTATCAAATGAATAATCATTTATTATAAAGAAATCAATGGTTTTTAGTTTGAGGCATACCTTTGTTTCTTGACAAACCTTGTCTTGGGAGGCTCTCTTTCATACTCCTTGAGGATATAACTATGTTTCCCTAATCAAGACAATAGAGGGAGAATGGTGATTAGTATTTAATATAATCAAAATTTAAATGAGCACATGAAACCAAAAACTGAAAGGAAATGAGATACTTATGATTCAAAAGCCCAAGAAGGGTCTCTTTAAAGGTACAATGACTATTTTAACTCAGAATAAATCCTAGAAGTCCTCAATGGGGACTTTGACCTAAAACATGACAACCCAGGCATGAAACCCATGCTTTAATAAGTCATAGTAATGATAACAATTCCTTTCTTTATTCTTTTGACAAGTACATTACATGATGACTCAAATATATTTAATGAAGACCGAACCTAGTTACACTTTCCAACAATTTCGGGGGTGCGGAGGGGGTGGCATTGGGGTATATATATTTCAAGTTCATATTCAATAATGAAAGCACAAACATACTAATAGTAATACATTGATCCACACATAAAATTTAAATTCATAATTGAATTAAATAATGACATACATTGATCCATCCTCATCATTCATTTTGATACATACATCATTCATATGACATACTCATATTCACCCATAGCATGAGATTCAATAATGAAATATTCAAATACATTGATTCATATCATTCATCATTCATAATTCTATAATCTACATTGATTTAAAAATTAAATTCATCATTCATCATTATAGAAGAGCTCGATAGTGGGCAAAAGAGCAGAGCTCGGCGGCAAGAAAGAAAAGCTCGACGGTAGGAGAGCAGATCTCGAAGGTGAGCAAGAGAGCACAACTCAACGACGAGCAAGAGAGCACAGCTCGACGGAGACAAGAGAGAACTCAACAGAGGTTGACGATGAGCAAGAGAATTTGGGAAATGAATAGGTAAGTTAACCTAGGTAAGTTTTAACTATTTAAATTTTAGTTTTGTTTTATTTTTATTTTTTTTAAGTTTTGTTATTTTTCATTTTTTTCTATATTAAGTGTTATTAAACAAGTTCAAGGGGGGACACATTGCGGGGGATGCCCATAAGCACCCCATTTGGGGAATCGCGTCCCCCACACTAGGGAAGTGCACCCCTTGCATCTCCCAACGACTCCCTAAAAGGGGTGCATGGGGAAATGCACCCCCAGACGCCCCCTGTCTTGGGTGCGTGGGGTGCGAGGGTGCGTGCACCCGACCTTAGGGGTCGCGTCCCTGTGGAACACTGTGAAGAGTCAATATCACCATGTTGATGTTGAGCTAGTGCAACTGAAATGTTGATGAATCATCGACCTATATCCCATTGCGACCTGAGCATCTAGTAATCCTGATGTGTAAAGACCTCTGTTGAGTTGTGCCCCTAACTAAAACTACCTCCGCAAGTGTTACCCATTCCACAAGGTGCCAACTGAAGAGCTCTCACCATTCAACCCTATGGGAAGGACCAAATGCATGAAGACATGTACACAAAATAAGTCCACTGTTAATGTTGCACAAGGCTCAACTCATGTTACTTCGCATGGTACCCATAAGATACATCTAGGAAACTTTGCACCTCTCTCTATAATGTATAGAGGTGGGATGATAGTGTTGCAAACCCTGTCTATGTAATCCTAAAGAGGGCTACTCTAAAACTCTAGAATATGCTCCCTTGGTTACCTAGTTAGGGACGTTAGCTACTCCCCAATGCTAGACAACTTGGCCGTTGACTTGGCACACACAAGTCCAAGCTCCTCAAGTTTATTGATCTACTGCAAGATAGCGCCTCAGAGTGTCTGTGTCTCTTTTTGCATCGCCATAAGATCTGTTTTGAAATGCTCAATATTCTCTTGGTGGCTATCATCTAAAAGCCCTGTAGCCTTGTTGGATGCCTCTACATCTACTTGCACCTCATCAATGGCTAGCCCCAAAGATGGATGCTCAACTCCCTCAACAACGGATCCAAATTGAGCCTTCAATAGGCTCTCCAAAGACGGCTGGTAATGCACACTATGTATATCACACTCCTCGTCATGTTCATGCACCTTTGAGTGCTCTTCATGCTAGATCATCATTAATAGCTCATCCCCTAAGCCTTCAGTATCAAGGGAAAGATATTTTATCCTACTATCATCATCATGAGTTATGGTTGGTATATCCTAAGTGTCTTCTCCTTGGTCTTCTTCACACATGGGAGCAATCTACTGCTCCCTAAGAGCTTCATTTATCTCATCCTTACGCTGACCATTTTCAGCCATCAAACATGGATGCATAGGTGAACTGTTGTCAACATCTTCACATGACTGCTCATACTCTTTAAAGGTGTTCTCATGAAAATCAATGGACTCAACTATAGTAGAAGAACCCATCTCATTCTCATCAGACTTATCAAAAGGAATCTCCTCTTGTTTTACACCTGCCATCTCTAAGAGTCTAACATTTTACTCGAGCATGCGTGATTAGGCTCCCAAGGTCCCTTGTAGTTAAAACAAATATTTTTCTATCTTAATTCATTCTTGTTGCTTGTTTGAACCTTTGCAGAGGAAACATCCTTTTCTTTACGAACACTACTCAAGTGGTCAAATGAACAAATTTGCTCTTTTCTTGTAACTTGCATCCTCATCAGTTCCTTCTTGGTTAACTGCCTTTTGAATATTCTCATGTTTTTCTCAACCAACCTTTTCGCTAGTTCACAAGCAACAAGTGAGACAATCAGTTCCTTTCTCCAAATGGTTAATAACTTGGATTGTAGCTACTTGCAAATGACATCCTGGTCACCCATAATTGAAGACAAAATAGTTTGCATGTTTGTTTTGACATTGTTCGGATGATGTTCCTTAATGTTGTCGAAGATGCATTGGAACATTTGAAGAATCAAACCATTGCATTCTAGATCAAGCATGATGGCATATGATTTGAATCTGACAATGATTTCCAAAATCTTGAGCCTATTTCCCACAGTAGGACCCACATAGTTATGCAACCCCTAAAAGCTTTCTACGATCAAATGGAATACTTTCCTCATAATGTCATCATTGTAAGAAGGTATAGGTGAAGTTAACCTTATGATATCACTAAGACAAGAGGTGACTGTAATTCTTACCCCTTCAAAAGTGTGATCCAAGAACTTGTGCTATATCAAAGCAAGAATTGATGGTTTAGGGCCCAATTTAAACTCCTCTAGTCTGATTTTTTTTGCCCAAAAAGATGTGAGTCTAATTCCTCCAATTTATGAATGACATTCATTGATACCTTCATGATCTTCAAGTTTGATCCAATTGCAAAGACCAGATTTCCTATTTCTTGTTCTTTCTTCATATCCCTTAGGTGCTCCTACTGCAAAATAGCATGGAGTCTTCTTGAGAAGGATCTGCTGTTATTCCTTTTCCTTCAGGCTATAAAAGCATTGCAGTCCAAAGAACCAACTAATACATTAAATTGTTGTTGTCTATGTAAATTATTTACGGCATTTGTGAGGCCTTCTAAAGCCAATTTCCATTTGTTGTCCATGAGCAAATTTTCCACCTACAGCAGAAAGTACATGGATACTACCAATTAAAAACATTAAAATCCCTCAACGACATACCCATCCCTTGAATGCAATATGCTATATCACAAATGCTCACAATTCCTGCTACAAAATACAGAAATTTGCAATGCAACTTCTGTAGTAGAGACAAGTTTCTACTTTTGGCAAACCACCATGTAGAATCAAGTGCCCCTTTTCCTATAAAACAAAAACTATGCTATATCTACAAGGGCATGATCTAAACCCAAATTCCCTGTTCAGTAGGGCTTCTTCGAGGCCACGCTGAAATCAGAAATCAACGCCTTATTCTAACCAGATTGCTTTTTTTGCTGGTTATATTTTGATAAAATCGATTGGTTTTTTTTTTTTTAATTTTAGTTATAGTTATTAATCTTCAATATTTTGGGTGCCTAAGGTTTTTGATGGTGCTAATCCATTTTCACCATCAAAACATGATTCAAACACTGTTACTGCATGATTTTTTAATTTATTTTGCTCAAATTCAAATCACTTTTGGCTATCCGGAAAATTCCTCCACGTACATAAACAACCCTGAAATCAAATCTTAGAATTGGTAAAGAAAAAAAAAGTTAAGAGGGGTTTCCCAATTGTCTGGCTGAATGTTAAAAAAAGAATTAGAGGGGTTTCCCATTGCCGGGCGAAATGTTTTTCGTACTTTTGATTGATAAATCTATCTCACAACAAGGCTTTCATAATTTTGATTTTTTTCGTACTTTTGATTGATGATCTATCTCACAACAAGGCTTTCGTACTTTTGGTTGATAGATCTATCTGATAACAGGGCTTTTTTGAGTTCTGATTACTGAATGTATGTTCCTTTGGTTTTTTCTCATAATAGCATGTAGTCTCTTAATATTTGCTCTGTAAAATCCTTTTAGCTTTGTTTCTCGGAGATTTCTTTTGGTAACTTCTCATTTTAATATGAAGAAGAATTTTTTTTTTTCTGCTTTTTGTGTAAAATCCTTTTAGCTTTGTTTCTCGGAGATTTCTTTTGGTAGCTTCTCATTTTAATATGAAGAAGATCTCTTTTTTTCTGCTGAAAAAAGAGATTCTGCCACAAAAGGAGTCGACCTGAGAAATTATTTGATTTGGCCTAAAAAATTATGGTTTCATGAGTCAGCTCAGCAAATTAACCCAAATGGGACTCCAATTGAAGAAATTTTGCCTTAGTCTAAATCGATGAGCACTCAGACGCTCAATTCGTTCTGCACATGAGGTGATTGTGGCCTCTGATCTGCTACATGGAATGGCGACTCGATCACAACAACGATGAGCTCTGAAAGTAGGGAATGCACTCGATCTTCATCCAATTCACAAGGGTCTCCAAGTGAATGTGTTCCTCCAAGCTTAGCCTTCCTCAACTTCTCTAATTTGCACAGGACTCCATGAGCCTTAGTTTCTCCACGCTAGGGATGCAATCAGCCTTCGATTTGCTTCAGGGTGTGGCCAGCCCGTCCAACAACGATGATGAACTCAACCCAGTAACAACCATGAATTTAGCCTTTGAGAAACCATGGACTCGACCCAGTAAAAATCACGAATTTTGCCTTTGAAAAGTCGCAGACTCGACCCCTTGCCCACTGATGAATTCGACCGACCATCTCAGGAAATTAAATTTGTCCCATACAATTCGGTCTTCGATCTCGCACCAACTATCCTAATCATACAATGGACTCAGCCTCTGCACTCAATACTAATCGAATCCGGCCATGATCGAGGGATAAAATTGGCACCTGAGTGATCAGCCTCAGTTATCGCAAATTCTCGGCCCCAATAGTCGTAAATTATGCCCTAACGTCAAAGGTTTGGATCCCGAATAGACAATCTCATCTCGGCCTGGCGTGGTGAAATTCGGTGGTTCCTATGTTGGCGATATGACGTTTTTATGGCAGGACATCATCTGATCATCTGATAATAAACTGGACATTCATGATTTGTTAATGGGAACTCGACCCAATCCTCACAATCCGGCCCTGATTCAACACTGGAACTCGGCTCGACCCTGGCAATTACAATTGCGCCCAATCTAATACTACAAGCATGGCTTCCGATCACACTTGGCCGGATGTGACCATCAGACTTGATGAATGAGGAATTCAGCTGCAACTGTGTTTTGTAGCTCGGAAATCAGATGGATGTGTCTCATTTTCCGGTTCATATGATTCAAAAGATTTTTCACATATGATATAAAATCTTTTGAATCATAGGTGAAAAATGTCAATATGTATTCCATAAAAAATATACATACCTTTATTAAAAATACTATAGTTTCACACTAAAACTATCACATTTTTTTTTTTTTAAATAATTTTTCTTTTAAAAGTAAGTTACTACAATTTCACAATATACAAGAACTACCCCAAACAATATAAATATACAAGAAGTACCCCAAACAATGAGCTTAGAAAACCGAGTCACAATCTTTCCTTTTAAAAAATTCATTTTAATTTCACAATATAAAAGAATTATCACAGACCATTAAAAAAATAGGCAATCTTTCTTTTAAAAAATCACTAGTGTCACAATATATAGTAACCATCAGATCTCTAATGATCTCTAAAGTTGTAACTCAAATCACTAAGTTGACACACACGCCCAAACAATTCCCTCCAACAAATCACCAATGCTCATAATTCCCTCCAACAAATCATCAATGCTCATAGGGATGGCAAGGCTTCTTTTAGCACATTATTTTTCTCCCCCTTTCTACACTATATCATTAGTTTAAGTAAAAATATAATAACAAAGATGGTATCCCATACTTCTGACTAAACATAAATATACTAACAAAGTCCCTCCTCATGTTGTTTGTTGTGGACCATGATTTGGCAATGTTAAGGAGCATTCAATGCCCATTTAGTTGTTACGACATTCTCCACACTTTCGTTTACATGTCAATTTTTCAACATGCATGGATGGATGGCCTTTGTTCATGGTTTTCATGGTGCTTTTGCATTATATTTCTACATGTTAAAGAGTTGAACATTCTCTTTTAGTGGCACTGTGTCCTCTTCTTTCAGAACCATTGATGTCCACTTTACCATTTCAAATTTTCTCATCGAGCGCTACTTCATGTTCCACACAATACAATTATCCATGTCTTTGATGATATAATCAAAAACTTGAAATAGGTTGTTCAAACACACCTTTTGTCCAAACACACAAGGTTTTCATTAATGAGAGATAAGCTACAATCTCAAAATTAAAGGAAGTACTCTTTATATTATCTTCCTAATTAAAGCAAGCCTCCCCCCATTGAAAGTATGGCTATGACTAGGTATCTTATGTATAAGAAGTTAAACAATATGGAAGACAATAAGTCTCCTAAAATGGCTTCTAACTCTAGCCAAAGCCACCACCTTTGACTCAAGCGAGGATGGCTTAAGGATGTCCAGTGTCAGCTAGACCAATATTGGATAAAGAAGGTCATTTTGCAAAATAAGGATAGTATTAAAAATATTATTACATCAAAATTTAAAGAGAGATTGTGGAGTGATAAAGTGTTAGAGGGAAAAATGAAACTGAAATACTATAAGGAGGTGATAAACTCAAATCTCTAAGATAAAAGATATCATTCTATCTTGATTGGTACACAAAAGAAAATAATCTTTGTTAATAAGAACAAATTCTCATGAGCCTCATGGTGAAACTACACATTGGCCAATTCCTAAAACATAAGGGATGAAAGAGTCGATCACCTTTGCAACACTATGAGGGTTGAATATGAAAAGTACTTTCTCTTCGAATATCTAGTTTATATTCACATTAGATCTAGATTTCAAAATATTTGTCACATCCAACCTTATTGAACTTTTAAGTCAACAAAACCATTGCGATCTTGGAATGCTTCTCTTAATGTTTTTCGAGCATATAAAAAAAAGGTCGAAAATTATGAGTCATTTCTTACATTCTTAAGATTCTATAGACCATTTTAGTTTCAGTGGACATAAATCGTCATCATATTATCATCATAAATAATTCATTAAGATTGGACGAGGTTTCTTTGAAGAAAATTCTAACTGTTAAAAATGACAATATGAAATTTTAGATGCAATCACACAGTCAAAAACTTTTGTGAACACCAATATACGAGAGGAAATAATCTATGTATATGCATGAGAATTGCATTTTATGTTCATATTTGAGCATACCCTAATCCTTCTTCACAATGGAAGTCATGTTCATTTTAGATCTCTTTAGAAAAGAAGAAACTATAGTAGATCTTGAGGCCTTTGTTGAAGGGTGATAATTCTATTAAAATATTATTAAATCAATGAAGAGACCATAATTACATTTTAGGCCTCTCAAAATATGACAATCTAGCATCGCTGAATTGTTTACATATTATTTAAGTTAGATATTTATGAATTGAAGCTTCTCAGGATCCACAAAAGCACATAATTAAATGAAATTAGTCATTAAGATAATCAAGTATGTTATTTTTACTGTAGATATTGATTGTTCAATTTATCTCTCAAACCATGCAAAAATACACGAAAAAATATGATGTTAGAGCATAATCTTTAATGCACAAGTTTGATGATAATAAAAATCATGTTACTTTTTCCCCAACTTTTTTAAAAATCCCACCCAATTTAAAAAATGATGTTCCAAGCATCAATGCTAGAAAGGATATGCTTTCCAAGGAAAATATTAAGGATGAAAATTTAATTTAAGTTTAGAAACTTTGGCAAATCTTACTAGTTCCTAATATGCAATTTGTAAAATGTTTGGCGATATTTTTGTAAAAATATTCTAATTTCTAATTATTTTATATAGTCTCTACAAAGTTTTGTCAAATTTTAACGTAAAATAATTTTATCCTATAAAATTTGGGCAAATCCTTTTTAGAAAAGTTGGAAATTAGCGAATCCCTTCTTGGAAAAAGTATGGAAAATTAATCCATTTGTGAATATTAGCTCCTAAAATTTTCCCTGATGCTTTCTTGATATTGGGATTAAGATGAGGCAAGGGGAAAGAGAGATATGCGGCTTTCTTAAAATATTTGTGCAGTATCATCACATTGATGTCATTGTTGTTAGTAATAAGAAGAAGATAACAAAGGAAATGGCATTATGGCAAGTTTAAATATAGAGATAAAAACAAGCGGCATTATGATGAATAAGGGATTCAAAAACACGACGTATGTAAACTAAATGTCATGCCAATTCCTATACTAACAAGAATCTACCATACTCATAACACATGAATTCCAATAGTGATTCACAAAGACAAGGCATCTATGCCTCATTGGTAAGCATTCACTAAGTGAGATATAAAATAACGCATATGCTAGAAACCAAGACAATACTAAGAGGGGAGTGAATTAGTATTGTGGAAATTTTAAAAACTTTCTTTTACTAGCAAAGAATACAAGGACACCAACAAACACATTAGCAATAATTCGTATGAGCATCACAAGAATCAATACAAGGAGTACAAATAACACACACAGATTCTTCAAACTTTTCTTCATTTACTTTCACAAAAGAAAGCTTCAACTTGTTACTACAAAATTATTTGGCTACGACTAGAAGGAAGCTACTACTCCCTAATTTATCAGCTACTACTAAAAGCAGCTACAACCCATGGTTTATTAGTTGTCACTGAAAGGAGCTATAACCCCTAATTGTTTACCAACCACTATTGGAAGGAGCTAAAATCCCTGATTTGCAAGCTACCACTTGCTTTAACCTCCTTGCTATATATTTTATTCAATTTTCAAACTTAAAGCATGAAGACCACTCTCTTTCATAAAAAAAAAATAAAAAAATATAAATTCCCACCTCAATCACTCACCCCAAACACCATAAAATCACCTTCAACAATATTTGATCACTGACCAATCCACTATATACACCAACACCATCAATATCATCCACCTCTGAAAAAACCGTTAACCCTCTCCTCTTCTTGCAATTTCGATTATGCTTTTATAGAAATTGAGTTGATATTTTAGTTTTTTAACTTTTAGTTATGTTCAACTCTTTCACATGCATAAATTCATATTGTTTCTCATCTACTACTTTTTTCATGTCTTTTGAATGTGGTCTTGAAGTCTTCAAACTCTACTCTCCTATCTTTGTAAGAAAATTTGAGTTAAATTGTCCAAATTCGCAATTCTGGAATTTTACAGGTTTAGCGGGACTTTTCTAAATTTGGCGCACCACCATATTTGGAAAATTTGTCAAATATACCACCAATTATAGTATTTTACATCAAAATTTCCAAATGTCACTTAGTTGTGGCTAAATTGTTCGTCGAATTTAGCAAACAGCTAGATATTGCATACTCTGCCAAAAATTCCATCGATTATTATTGTTCTCCTTTGATTACTAGAGCGCCTTCCTGTTAACACTTCTACCAATACAAACTAGGAGCTATGATCAAGATCGAATAAGGTTGGGGGTTGATCAAGGTCAGAGGTCAATCCAAGTCAGAGGCCAGAGGTTTAGAGCACTTTCCCTATTATGTGTCAACAGTTTGCCTCTGACTAGCTTGGAGGCCTAATTGACCCACTTTTTTATTTTTCCCAAAAAAACAATTATAAAGAAAAAAATTGCAAAACACGAACCATGGCCTGAATTTCAAGGTTTTTCCACATCATCCTGCTAATGTCATCCTTGTATCATCCATTCCACACGGTGGCTCGTGAGTGGTACCATGTGTCACCTGAATTTGGCCCACTTGGCCACCTAAAAGGTCCAAATCAACATGCCATGTGTCCTTAGTCCATATTGCCACGTCACATATTCTTTCATCATGCTACCATCATGTTCCAATCTAACTCCACATGTGCATCCACGACATCTCTGTCAGCTAATCAAAATGTGTCATGTGTCATTCTCTAGTTGGTCCACATTGTTAACTTGTACAGTGGAAGAGGGGTCCTAGACCTCGGTTTTTCATTGAATTTCTTTATAAAATTAAAGAGGACTAGAAAAAAATTTACATGGTTGTGAGTCGAAGGTCAGAGCATTTTCTTTGTGTGCACCTGCACTTGTCCCCAAAGGCTTGACCTCCGAC
Source organism: Pinus taeda (assembly GCA_000404065.3). Classification (NCBI taxonomy): domain Eukaryota; kingdom Viridiplantae; phylum Streptophyta; class Pinopsida; order Pinales; family Pinaceae; genus Pinus; species Pinus taeda. Next base: position 169,300 of record APFE030110476.1, on the reverse strand, counting down.
TAGGTCTAATATGGTTGGGGGTCAAAGCATTTCTTCTGTTTTACCAACCTAACTCCCGTGTGCAAACCTAAGTCCGAACTAGGCCATAGGCCCAAGTCAGAACCTTGCTAACTTGGAACCTTGTTCTGTTTGACTTTTTTCACCTTTTTTTAAGTGTTGAAATTTGACCTGTAATAACTTTTGATCTAGGAAGCCTTTTCAGACTTCAGTATATCATTGGAAAACTATTATAGAGATCTATCCATCGGAATAGTTTCCAAAATCACTTGAGCTAATATTCTATATTAAAAATGGCTCTAAAGTCTTTATTCCTTTACCAATTTTTTCCTTTGCCATCAATGACAACTTATTTCTAACATTATCCCCCTTTGGCATTGATGGCAACACCTAAAACAAAATCATAAAAGCGAAGTGTACTTCTTACTTCTCTTACTTCTCTTTCATTGAGTATTACGCCTCCTTTGGGTGTATTTCTCCCCTTCCTTTTTGTTTGAGGTACTTCTCCCCCTTTGACATCAATGGCAAAGAACTAATGTGGTCCCCATATCAACAATCTCCCCTTGTCTTGTTGATCTTGTGGACACGACATTGTCCTTATTATATACTAATTGCTTGTTGGTTGCCTTTCTTCCTCTTGAGGAAGATCTAGTGGAGGGAGTTAAGAGGAACTACTACCAATTGTTTCCTTAAGTACTCAAATTGATCTCTTGGGAGAGGTTTGGTGATTATATCATCTGCGTGCTCTTTTGTAGGTACATACTCCAACTTGAAAATCTGATTTGCAACTTGTTATCTAATGAAATGGTACTTGATTGGAATATGCTTTATCTTTGAATGGAAGATAAGATTCTTGTACATGCTTATTTCACTTGTATTATCACAAATGATAGGGATAGGTTGATCATATATCATGTGTACATCTTGTAAAGTTTGCTTCATCCATAAAAGATGAGTGCAACAAGAAGTTGGTGCTATGTATTTTTCTTTAGTAGTACTAGAGAGAGAAATTGATGCATGCTTCTTTCTTAACCATGAAACAAGACATGCACCAAGAAAGAAAGCACCACCACTAGTGCTTTTTGGGTTATCTACCTCACCTGCCCAATTAACATCAGTAAAAACAATTAGTGAAAATTATTTACCTCTAGGGTAGCAAAGCCCATAGTCCATTGTGGCTCTAAGATATCTGAGAATCCTCTTTGCTACTAGGATATGAATTTGTCTAGGGGCTAATTGAAATCTTCCAACAATACCAAATTCCTGCATAGTGTCTAGTCTTAAGGCTCTCAAATATAAGAGGCTTCCAATAATATATTTGTATAAAGTATGATCTACTTTTGGTGCTTCATTAGTCTTGTTGAGCTTGCAACCTATAAGCATTGGAGTGCTTACCAAAGAACATTCCTCCATGCCAAATTTCTTCAAAACTTCCTTAATATGATTTGGGAGATAAAAATTCCTTTGGAAGACTTTACAATCTACAAACCAAGGAAATAAAAAAGTTCTCCAAGAATAGACATCTCAGACTCGACCTTCATATCAACTACAAACTGACAAGTTAAAGAATCTAAATCACTGGAAAAAAGTAATATCATCAACATAAAGAACCACCACTAACAATTTTCCGTCATTATATTTCACATAAAATTTACTATCAGTTGTGCCTCTTTTAAAACCACACTTGAGTAAATAACTATCCAACTTGGAATACCAAGCCTGTGGGGCTTGCTTAAGACCATACAATATATTTTTCATCTTGCAAACATAATTAGGTTTATTTGACAACCAAAAACCATTACGTTGCTCAATGTTGACTTCTTCTTGTAATTCTCCATTTACAAAGGTAGATTTGACATCCATTTGATATATCTTGAATTTCTTGAAACTAGAAAAAGCCTAGATTATTCGAATTGCCTCTAATCAAGCAACAAGAGAAAAGGTTTCATCAAAGTCCAAACCTTGAATTTGTGCATAGCCCTTGCAAACTAAAATTTCTTTATTTCTTACCACTTCACCATGTTCATTCAATTTGTTCTTGAAGACCCATTTTTTGCCAATAACATTCTTGTGTTCTGGTCTAGGAACAACCTCCCACGTCTGTTTTTTTTTATTTGGTCAAGTTCTTCATTCATGGCCTTTAACCAATTATCATCTTGGCTAGCCTGAGAAAAATACTTTGGTTTCGTCATAGATAAGAGAGCTACATGCATATGAGTAGGGGAATTTAACAATCTTCTTCCTGTATGCACACCAAAATTTAAGTCACCAACAATTTGGTCATATGGGGGATGATTTTGCACATACCTTATACAATATTTGGATTGTGGATTGAGGGGTTCTTCAATGTATTCATCTAAAAAAGGCTCATTATCCTTCTCATCATTGCTAACAGGATAATTGGAGCTGGTATTTACTAGCTTATTATCTTCAAAATTAATATGCTTGCCAACTTTAACATCAATGCAATCAACTATCCTCTTTATATTCTTGTTCTAGCATCTATACCCTTTGCTATTCTGAGTATCCAAGAAAAATACCTTCATCAAGTCTTGCATCAAACTTACCAATATTTTCATCATTCCTTTTGATATGACATTTGCTTCCAAACACTCTGAAATGCTTGATTGTCACAGGTCGACCATTACAAAGCTCATGTGGAGTTTTATCACTATTTGGTATGAAGTGTGATTTGTTTATATTCACCACTGTTATGTGAATGGATTCATCCCAAAGTATCTATTGGATATTCCATTCTCCCATCATGGCTCTGGTTAACTACTGAATTGATTTATTGTCTCTCTTTCCTACACCATTCTGTTGTGGAGTCTCTCTTATTGTAAACTGCCTTTTAATGCCATGTTGTTTGCAAATATCATAAAAATATTTTGAAGCAAACTCACCTTCATTATAAGACCTTATGCACTTTGTTTTACACTCTGTCTCATTTTCACCGATGGCCTTAAAGTCCTTAAACTTCTCAAAGGCCTCTGATATTTCTCTAAGATATGCTACCCACTTCATTATGATGAAATTATCAATCATAAGCATGAAATACAGTTTACCTGAAGGTGTATGAGTTCTTGAAGGACCACATAAGTCCATATTTACTTATTGCAATGACATGTTTGATGATCTGTCCTTCAACTTGAATGGTACTCGCACTTGTTTACCAATCTAACAGGACTTGCAAAAAGTATTCTCAAGCTTTGAAAGCTTTAGAATATCTCTTACAACATTCTTTTTTTCCAATTTGACAATTTGATCAAAGTTCAGGTGTCCAAGTCTTTAATGCCACAACCAGATCTCATTAATATTAACAAACAACATTTCTATGTCTACTCTTTTAACACAAACATTATTGTTTGTTCTAACAACTTCAACTAGGCTTTTTTCCTGTGCCTCCAAACTTAATTTCATATTTTTTAGCTTTAAACAACACATCATAGCCTCGGTCACACATTTGAGACACAATGAGTAAATTATTCTTCATCCCATCAACAAACAACACATTCTTTGTTGTACCTCTATGATTAGCCTGGCTGAAAATTCCTTCACCCACAATCTTATCAGGTGCATTATTTCCAAAGGTCACATTAACTTTCTCAATGGGTTTCTATGAAAAAAACTTACTTTTGTCTCCTAACATGTGCCTGGAATATCCACTGTCCATATACAAATGGCTTCATTCATTATGAGCATATAAAGCAATATTACAATTCTCCATGCTTTCTTTTTCCTTCCATACTTTTAGTTCCTGGCTTGTTTGCTTGATAATTGGATCAGGCCTTTTATTTTTATGTCTGCAATCAACTGCTATATATTATGAAAGACATAACATTGAATCAAATTGTTCAAAGGAGAGAGAGAATGAATTGTTGTGTATGGGTCTACTCATCCTTTTCTTGAAAATTAACTATTTGATTGATATTTTATTCTTCGTGGCTTGAACTATCTAAATGATAGATTCACCTTGCAATTTGTTGCCTTGTGCACATATTTTGTATAAGTTAAATAGTAGCCTGGAAAGGTGACTTCATTCCTGGGATACAATCCATTTCTAAAGTTTAGTGGAGCTTCTCTCTAAAAAAATCGATTTGCCTCTCTTGCATTATTTGACTTTTGTTGAATTGTGTTTCTCCTTTTGTCTTCAAACACCTACTTTTTCTTTGGCTGAAGATAAGACTATGAGCTTCCTTTTTCTCTTTTTATATTGTGTTTAATCCTCTCTAGCTGCTACATTGTCTCTAGTTTTTGCTGCTTGAACAAAAGTAATTTCCTTCTTTCCCTTCACATCAACTGTTAAGCTTGACTCGACCTCAAAGCCAAGACCTTCTTTATCACTAGATACTCTTTGTGCTTCAAAAAGCTCATTCCAAATTTCAGTGCCTTTTCCAAATTTCTCATTGAAGATCAACTGAGTTTTAGCTTTTCCAAGCTCTTTCCTTAGAAAAACAGTTCTCCTTCAAGCCTTTCAAATGCTTGATTTTTCTCACTAAGTTGTTGATTTAGAATTTCTTGAATCTTCTTACCTTATTCACTTTGCAGGGGCAGGGTTTCTATAGCTTCAACTTTGTCCCTTACCAACAATTCTTTCTGTGTTTTATTTTTCTTTCTCATCCTCTATATTTCTTCAAGAGCTCTGACCAATTCTCCTTCTAAGTCAACTTCAACCTCTTATCCATCAAAATCAACAACTTATACTTCCAGATTGTCTATGGCCATGAGCATAAATTCCTTTGGACTTTCATAATCTATGTCCTCATTTGATGATTGGTTTCCTTCACTTTCAAAGGAACTGGAATCTTGGATGTAGATACTTTCTTCTTAGCCTTTTTTCTGTCCTTCTGCTCTTTTATGAACTTCTCTCTAGGGTCATATTCTTTCTTCTTCTTTTCTAGACACTTGGAATCATAGTGACCTACTTTACCATAGTTAAAGAAATTGAAAGGTAGCTTATATTTGTACTTTCACGAGCCTCTCTTGAGCTTACTCACTAACTTAACTTCCTCTTCATCTGATTCACAAAATGAAACATGATGTTCTTCCTTGGGCTTCTTATCTACTTTGAAGGCTGACTCTTTTGTTGTAGGTTTGCAATTAGAAATTATCATCTCATAGGCAGTAAGAGTGCTAAGTAGTTTGTCCAAAGTAAGATTCTTTAGATATGTCATCTCCTCAATGGTTGAAACTTTAGGATTAAATCTCTTAGGGAGAGATATAAACACCTTTTGAACTCCTACATGATCCTTCAAATCTTCATCAAGACCTCTTATAGTGTTCACAACCTCATCAAATCTAAGCAAGTATTTAGCAATAACTTCATCATCATGCATCTTCAAAGACTCAAATTGTATTCTAAAACCTGGAGGTTTGGCTTTCTTTACCTTATCGCCACCTTCATAATAACTACTTGTGTTGTCTCAAACATATTTTGCAGTAGTGTAATCCATGGGCTTGACTAGTTCTAATTCAAGTAGGCCAACTAGAAAAGCATTCATAGCTTTAGAATTGCATGTAAATTCCACCTTTTGATCTCTAGTAATCAGGGTTGATTCTTTTGATACTCTTCTTCCACTACATCCCATAGATCAACACCAAGATATTGGACATAATTTTTCATCCTTACCTTCCAAAACACATAGTTTGTTCCATTGAATAGTGATGCCCTATTGGTGTATCCTCCTTCCTAGTCTTCCATGGTCCTTGATCTTTCTTCGAGTTGTTAAACCGATCCTAAAGTAACATGGTTGTTATGATACCAATTGTTAGAAACCAAGACAATACTGGGCGTGGGGGTGAATCAATATTGTGGAAATTTTAAAAACTTTCTTTCACTAGTAAAGAATATGAAGACACCAATAAACACCTCAACAATAATTTATATGAGCATCAAAAGAATCAACACAAGGAGTACAAATTAAACGTATAGATTCTTCAAAATTTTCTTCAATTACTTTCATAAATGAAAGCTTCGACTTGCTATTACAAAATTCTTTGGCTACAACTAGAAGGAAGCTACTACTCCCTATTTTATCAACTATTACTGAAAGGAGCTACAACCCCTAGTTTATCGGTTGATAATGAAAGGGACTAGAACCCCTAATTGTTTACCAGCCACGACTAGAATGAGCTACAACCCATGATTTTCAAGTTGCCACTTGCTAAGACCTCCTTGATTCATATTTCATTCCATTTTCAAACTCAAATCATGAAGGACACTCTCTTTCATAAAACGAATAAATTTTCACCTCAATCGCTCACTCAAAGCACCATAAAATCACCTTCAACAATATTTGATCACTGATCAATCCACCATATGCACCAAGAACAGCATATCGCCTAGCTTTGAAAAACATCGTTAACCCTCTCTCCTCTAATAAATTCGATTATTCTTTTATAGAAATTGAGCTGACATTTTTGGTTTTTGAACTTTTAGTTAAGTTCAACTCTTTTACATGCATAAATTCATATTTTTACCCATTTACTACTTTTTTCATGTCTTCTGAATGTGGTCTTGAAGTCTTCAAGATCTACTCTCTTGTCTCTATAAGAAAATTTGAGTTAAACTATCCAAATTTGCAATTCAGGAATTTTACATGTTTTAGCAAGACTTTTCTAAATTTGGTGCACCACCAGATTTGGAACTTTTTCCAAATATACTGTTATTTATGGTATTTTATGTCAATTTCTCCAACTTCTACTTAGTTGTGGTTAAAATGTTCGCCAACTTTAACAAATTTCCAGATATGGCATACTTTGCCAAAAATTCCGTCGAATGTTGTTGTTCACTTCTGATTGCTAGAATGCTTGCCCGTTAGCGCTTCCATAAATATGACCAAGAATTATGAACAAGATCAAATGAGGTCAGGGACTGATCAAGGCCAGAGGTTACGGTTCGGAGGATTGCTTTCCCTGTTGTGTGCCGGAAGTTTTCCTTCGACTGGCCTGGAGGCCCAATTGGCCCACTTTTTGAATTTCTTAAAAAAAAACATTACACAAAAACCTTTGTAAAACATGACCCCTAGCTTGCTTTCAAGGTTTTCACACATCATCTTGCTTATTTCATCCTTGCATCATTTGTTTCATGTGACAGCTCCTGCGTGGTGTGACGTGTCACCCAAATTTGGCCCACTTAGCCACCCAAAATGTCCAAATCAACATGCCACGTGTCCTTGGTCCATACTAGCACGTCACCTATTCTTACATCATGTTGACATCATGTGCCACTATGGCTCCACCTGAGCATCCACATCACCTATGTTGACCAATCAAAATGTGCCATGTTTCATTCTCTAGTTGGTCCACATGGCCAACTTATACAGTGGTAGAAGGATCCCAAACCTCTGTTTTTCATTGTATTTATTTAAAAAATTAAGGAGTGGAACATAAACTACATGGTTGGGGGTGAGGGGTCAGAGAATTTTCTTTGCGCGCATCTTCTCTTTCTTCCGAAGGCCCAACCTCCGAATAGGATGGAGCCCCGACTAGGTCCCACAAGGTCAGGGGTCAAGAATCAGAGCATTTCTTCTATTTCGCGAGCCCAACTCCCATGCGCCAACCTAAATCCTGACTAGGCAAGAAGCCTGTGCCAAAACCTTTCAGACTTCGAACCTTGTCTTTTTTGACTCTTTTCACTTTTTTAAGTGTTGAACTTTGAGCTATAATGACTTTTGATCCAGCAAGCCTTTTTTGGACTTCAATATACCATTTGAGCTCTCTTTCAAAGCTATATCCTTCTGAATAGTTTCCAAAATCACTTGAGGTGAACTGTTATATTTAAAATGGATCCAAACTATATATTCCGTTATCTGTCTTCTTTCAACCATCTTTTCCTTTACCATCAATGATAATCTCTTTCTAACAACATATGCTAATATGATGGTAGAATATTTCTTTAAATGTAATCGAATTAAAATAGATTTGAGTTTAATCTTTAGAAGCCAAATGAAGTATCATGTGATAAACCAATTCGCATCGACCAACTAAACATTATAAGTGATGGCATCGATGGATTATCTAAATTTGAGCCTTCTTTTGACATTTTATGTTATTTGTTATCCTTCATAAATGATGAGTGACTTAAAAAATTCACATTTTTTTTAAGATGTTTTTTCAATTACTCTTCTAAAATAGGTTTGAACCACTTGGAAGTGCTAGGAGGGGTTCAATTTTGATCTTTGGTGGGTGAGATGAGGGATTTCACCAAAGAAGTAAAATCTTATAATCAACCATGGAATTAAAAAGTGGTTCTACTAGTGCCATTCATTTTTTTGCCTTAAATTGCAACATTTTTAAACCCTTGCAAAAAGGACTAGTCTTCTTACAAATAAAACTATAAAATCAACTAAAAATATCCATTCCTTTAAGATTAATTTATCACACGATGCATCAAACAATAAATATTTTCATAATAGCATCACCTTATAATTTAAAAAATCAAAAATATATATAATATAATATAATATATATATATATATATATAATATATATATATTATATATATAAACAAGTCAATATTAATTGTTTTGAATTAAAGACAAAATTTGTTACAAAAGATGTTGCATTGTCCATTTTTAAATAACATAAGCTATCTTATATTCATAATCAAACCATATAAACCAATAAATAAATGACTCCTAATTTCATGCAAAGATCATATGTTAAATCAAGTACTCTCCTTTGAAGGTACTATACAAACATTATATAAAATAAAAATAAATATAAAATAGAAGATTATATATAAATTCAAATACTTCTTTAGAGTCACCATACAAACATTATATTAACTAAAAAAAACTTCATACAATTATTGCAACTCATCCATGAGTTTTGAGTCATAATCAAAATTTATATTATCTTCCTGCGAAGATGTCGATGATCTATATTCTTCTGTATTGTCAATGAGTTTGTCATATGATCATGCATTTACATTTTAGATATTAGTAGTGCTTTCAATTTACAATTCAATTAATATGAGTTGTGTTGAATTAAATACAAATTATTTTATAAAACCATTTTTGTATTATCCATTCTTAAATCACATAATAAATCTTATTATTCATAATTCAATCATATAATCCAAGAAACATAAAATGTTTTATAAATTCATGGAAGATGGTATGTAAATCCAAGTACTCCTTTAGAGCTATCATCTTGTCACTATATCTTTTGCTAATGACCTTTTGATATTCCCTATGGCCTTGGAGTGAGGACTACCCCTCTTTGTCAAATGGAAGTCATAACCAAGTATGCCCACATCCTCTAAAATGTCAATATGGAAATGATTTATATTTGACCCTTTCATTTTTTTATTGTTGATTTCTTTCCCAACTATCATCTTTGGGTTATACGCACCATTAAATGGGGGTGTAACTCTTGCATACCAATGTACTTCAATTATTATAATTTCATTTATCTTATTAGACTTCATAACCTTTTCAAACCAAAATGGATAACCACCTGGATCTTTAGTTGTTAAAATTGCAACCATGCAATCCTCAATATTTTGTATTGAGCCCTATGAAGGTCTTTCATGGCTTCATGTTGTGTAAGAAGTTCACAATGGAGCTTCAAAATCACTAGGAAGACATTTAATAAATAACTTCTAACACTTTAATTGTGAGTAAATTTTTCAATCCTCATTTACGAAGAAAAAAAAACTTTTTCTAAATAACAAACCCATATACCCATATATATATGTGTGTGTAAGAAAACCTCCAAAACAACATTAAATAAACATGTTAAAAAAAATAATTAAAAATAAGAAATTCAATGAGAATACCATTTCAAGAGTCACTCCTAGTTTGTCTAAACACAATATTTTTTTTTCTTTAAATTAAAAATTGAAAATTATCCCCATAATGCACCACTCCCACCCACCTCTCCCTAAAAAAAAGACAAAAAATTGCAATTAAAAAAAAAAAGTCAAATAAACTTTATATGTGTGTATGTGTGTCTATGAGAGAGAGAGAGAGAGAGAGAGTAAATAAAAGAGCACAAAAACCTGTAAACAAAAACTAAAGAAAAAACTAGAAAGAAGAAACATTTTTTTTTGTGGGTTGGTGCCAAGTGGTGAAGTGATTCCCAAAATCAATTTCCCATCCCTTCCCCTCCTTCACCATCCTACCCTTCTCTTTCTTCTCCACTATAAGTTCACCCTACCCATTCATAACATTGTGTTCTTCCCTTGCATGGTGGGTTTATAAGGTGGTGGTGGGGATGATTCCTCAAATCAATCACCCATCTCCTCCCCTCTCCTTCTTTCCCTCCCTTGCTCCTCCACTTTCCCTTGAATTTCTCCTCCTCCTTCCCTTCTGGACCTTTCTCCTCCTCCTTCCCTTCTGGACCTTTCTCCTCCTCCTTTCCTCTACCACTCGTGTACACTACCCTCTCATGTCGTTGCACTTGTTCCCTAAGTGGTGGGTTTATAGGCCCAATTCTTAGTGGAAGAGCACAGTGGCATCAAAGGATATGGTGAGTAGGAAATAGCGAAGGAGAAAGGAAAGTGGGGGAATGTAAGGAGGAGGAATTATAGAAATGTTGAGGCCAAAAATAGGCATTAAAACAAAAACTATGTTGTCAACATCAACTTTAAAAGAAACAATAGATTCAGGATGATATTGTTAAGCATAAGCATTAATAAATTTGGAAGGAAAGGGAAAAAACTATCTATTTAATTATATTTTCAATATATATCCTTATAGGTTTACTCAAATTTTGAGAATATGCACTCATTGGTTTCATACTTAAAATTTTCATCCAACAAGTGCCTACATTTGAAATTTTATGATCTAGAATGGATCATTATATCATTGATCTTGGTAATTTTTGGGTGGAAAAATTGGAGAAGTTGACTTGAGGCCCATTTCAAGACAAGTCCTAGTTTGGTGATTTAGGATCTGAAACCTTCAAAGTCAGGTTGAGACATCAAATGACATTTTTTGTGGTCAAATCTATGTGTGCATAACTCAATTTACCTAAACATTGTTCTAAACATTGAAGCTTTCCAAAACTACCTCAATAAGAGTTCATAAGTTGAGGTTATTCCTCTAGCAAGTTGACCTACCCTGTTAACTACCATGGTATTGAGGTGGATGACACATCAACCACCATTATTCACATATGTAGAGTTAGTCACTTGTGGAATTTCAATAATATGGTATAGAGTCTAAAACCTAAAAATTAATTAAGAGTTGACGCATGCAAAATCCCTAATCCTAACCCTAGGAAACTGTTAGGTTATGCTAAATACTAGGATACTAGGAAGAGAAGGGGTTCCATTCTTTTGGTATTTTTATTGACCCATAGTTGAGCAAAGCTGCCAAATGACATGTTGATGAAAATGAGGGCTAAGGCTTCCAAAGTAATGTTTCCAACTAAACATAGTCATGACAAGTAGGTGGAAAAATTAGGATGATAATAGTTGCTCCATGCTACTAGGTGAGTTTAAATGAAAATCATATGGATGAAATAAATCACATGTTTATTTCTTCTAGGCCATGGGAAACGAACCAAAAAACAAAGAAGTAAAGTAGTCAAAGAGGGAGGACAACCCCTAAGGGACTATGGAGACCCACTCGTAAGCAACCACCCAATGGGGTAAATCGTGTATATGATCCCAAGAAAAACATCCTCATGATCGTGAAATTGATAACATAATATGGGATTATGGCATCACGAAGCTAGGTCAAAGTATATAAGATCATCAAAGTATAATACATCATAAAAGTAGGGTCAATAAGGACCCATTTCAAGAAGATAAATGTGCCAAATATCACATCATCTATATATATATATATATATATATATATATATATATATATATATATATATATATTATATATATTATAATATATTATATATATATATATATATATAATATTGGAATAAAAAAACTGGAGGAATGTTGAATCACAACAAATTAAACCATGCTAAAAAAATGAAGTGACTCAATATTTGGAAGGAGTGGATTAATCAAGAAGCTTGAGATAGGTGTCTCAAAACATGTTAAAAATAGAAAAAAATGTGTTCAAGAACTACAATTGGAGCTAAATCATTGTCCCCAAAAAATCCCATACATGGGGTGGCAGGAGGGGGTGGGATTCTCATTAATCTTGAAGGAATAATTGTTGATCGTTATGCCTGGGGCTTGGGAAAGAAGGCAAACAACGAGGCAGAAAACTATGGATTATATGTTGCACTAAATCTAGCTCATCAAAAAGGAATTAAGGAAATGAATATCCTGGGCAGTTCTCTCTTGGTCATAAAATAGATGAGCTCTAAATCTGCAACCCAGAATAACAAGATAAATCAGATTATCAGAGAGCCCTTGGCATGATCCCTCTCTTTGGGGATCTAAAAAATTTTCACATACTAAGAGGCCTAAATAAGGGATCGGATACGCAAGCCAATATGGCTTGCCTAATGAAAGAAGGTTGCAACAAGGTCAATGAAATTGATGGTTATTTACCCATCCCTTAAATATTTGCATGAAAGACCCAATTTTGATGTTAAATTTCTCCTCCTTTAACAAGGATCATACCCAAAATTTGAAAATCATGGTTACAAAGGTTTATTAATTCATATTGTCCCTCCTTTCTTCCCCTCAGGTGAAATCGTCCTTCCTCCATGTTTTCCCCTCTCCCTCCCCCCCGCCTCCACATCACCTCCCCTCTGACCCCCCTCACCTGGCCTTCTCTCCCACCACCTCAACTCCCCCCCCCCCCCCCCCCCACCACTCCTCCTCCCGGGTCTCCCTGCTCCATCCACACATCCTCCCTCACTATTTGGAGCCCCCTCTCCCCTCCCATCTAGAAACATCTGAATAATACCCTTCCTACTCACTTGACTTTTGGTTCCAATCCTCAGCAAGTTAGACCACTTGGCGTGGAGGAAATGTTAAGTGTGCGAACTATGCAAGTCATTCCTTGTATTCGGGTCTGTATCAGGAATAATCAAGTTATCTCCATGTGAAAACCCTCAAAGAGAGAGCCACATTTACTTCCCCTACTATGGATCAGATGGCTCACGCCTGTGAAGGTTAAATTTGTTAAGGTAAAATTCGTTTCAGTTAATAGGGAAACCATGGTTGAGTAGTGGGATCCCGAAGGTAACCTCGCTACCTTTCAAAACCACACAAGGCTTATGTTTCAAAATCTCTATAAATTGTTGAATAATTGTCTTAACCTCTGTAATAGGAATGTGTCTGACTCTGCTTAGAGGGTCGTAGGAGAGAGAACTATTTGGCAGAGTTAGGGTTGTTAGTGGATAATCTTGGATGTTAAGTGTATCTCTTTCCCCAGTCTGATGAGTGTAAATTTTTGTTAACTTTGGTTGGGAGGGGAGAGTCAATTGTTGGTAAGTGTCAATTGCATATAGTGGAGTCAATTGTTGGTGAGTGTCAATTGCATACAGTCGACTCAATTGTTGGGGAGTATCAATTGCATACAGTCGAGCCCCACTCTGAAAGGTCCTACTACTGCCTATACATCTTGGGTTTTGTTAGGTTCTCTGTACCCCCTCGTCAATTGGTTCCCTCAAAAACGTTGCTAAGCCTCACAGTTAAACTATCCCTTTGAGTCAAATTCCTCTTTGCACAATTTTCCTCTAAACAAAATGGAAGCTGGCTCCAGGGGTCACCAAAGCCCGCACTTGGGTAGGATGGTTGGCTGCTCTGAAATGAAGTGGGAAAAGTTCCCCCCCTCTAGCCTCCTACTCCCCTCCCTCTTGTGGGTCTTGTGATAGGGAATACTCAAAACTGCAAGTGGGCTTGGAAAAACTTCAAAAAAGTATTTAGCAGTAGAGAGAAGAGGCATGTGAAATGCAGGAAAGGAATGTCAAAAAGAGCAAATCTGACACCTAGTAGATGAGTTCGATGCTATGATATCCAAAATCGATGATCTCATAATTCAGTTGCCATTGAAAAATCTTAGATAGTTGAAGAAACAACTGACATCGACCTCAACTGACCAGCTGAATTTGATGACTAGTTTGCTTATCTTGTTTGTTTATCATGTCAAATTTTAGATGTATTTTGTTACTATGCCAATTATGTAAGGTCTATTTTAGTAAATTTGTAGTTGCAGTCTGTAACACACTCATCCCACATCTACCGAAGTAACCGTCCAAATGAGGTAAATATGCGACGAGAGGCTATTATAATGGGATTCAACCTCCTAGGTGACCTTAAGGAAGTGGAATCAACAGAAACACAACACACAGACCTTCCACATCAGCAATAAAACACCCAAGATCCAACCCAACCACTCAGGTAACCATCCCCTGAGACCAACTGAAGTTTTAGACCACTAATCCCATGGTTGATCCCTTGATATGGAATCATGCATCCAGAAGGCTCTAGATTCTCCCACAGCATGGGTATGCATGCATCTAGGGACTTTTCTCCTCGGACCTATGCCTGTGACTCCGAAATGTGTGCCACTTTTTCAGGCCCAAAGCTGAGGTCATTGCCTAGAACTCAATGACACTTTCAAAAATGAATTTACAAAAAATAACAATGATGCATTTGCAAAAACAATGACAAGGTCTAAACTAGACCCCTACTAGCCATGATAGGAATTTCGTCAAACATGTCACAAATATGTAATCTACAAGTCTAAACAGCATAGTTGAGCATAGGGGTCTCACACTTATCTGAGAATCGCTAAGAAGCATTATTCCCTTATATCATTAGTTGCATTACCATCTATTAGTTCATAGATGCATTGTTCATTCATTTACAAATAAAAACATGAGAGCCATACATCATCATCGTCATAATACATGCGTATAACCAACATAATAAAAACAAAAAAACCAAGGATACATCAGCCATAGAATACACATAATAACCAGTACATTTACACACAATATGCCAAGGAAAGAACCTCTTATTAATGAATTCAAAATCCAACCTGGGATGGGTCTACCACATTCCAACAGACCATAGAATGGCTGAGCCAATTATGTCTTCATTCATTCACCCCCATGCCATATTCCAAGCATGAAGGTGGGACTCAACCAAAAGAAACAACTAGGGCATCTTGAGGCTCAACCACCTCACCCTGATCAATAGAAACCAAGCTTTGTCATAATCCATCCTGGATCACTGGGCCAAACAATAAACATGTAATAATAGGCTTTACCATGATCCACTAGATCACTAGGCCAAAACAACCATGGATGCCACCGGATTTCTCCACCTACACCGTGAGGAATTTTCCTCTCTCCTATTATCTCAGGCTTTACAGCAATCCACACCTGATCACTAGGCCCTAAAACAAGACTCACTTTCCAGGATTTAATGCATATCCCATCCCAGGATTACTAGGCCTGATGGAGAGAACCTACCTTTAGGATTTACAGTATATCCTTCCATTCACTAGTCGAGGATTCCTAGGCCCACCAAGGCAACACAATATCTGGCTTTACGGCAACCCACAATCTGGTTCAGGGGTTACTAGGCCATGTGTTCTATTATTCAGAGATCCACCTCGCTCGGCTTCAAAGCCATCCGACAATCCAGCTCAACCAAAACATGGAAACCCCATCACACCATGATTATCCAGAAATGGAAAGGCTAGGCTGAACATACAGTCACGCCTGGAAAAACTCATGCCATAATAGCAAAGAACCACATGAAATACCATGCATGCCAAATATAGTAGGGAAAACACACATGCAAATCGATACCTACAAAGAATCCTATTGTAGCTACTTGATCCTGCTCTTCCTTGCTTGCTCCTTACTTCCTCTTACCTTCTTTTCCTTTCTTGATTCAATGCCAAAGTGCTCCAAGAAAACTCTATGTGTCCAAGAGAGAGAAAGAGAGAATAATGAGAGATCTCTAAAACTGAACTAACAAAAGGTTAGAAACTAATCCTCAGAAACCTTTTTATCAATTAGGCCTCTATTTCCTTCCTTTTCCATTATTTTCCTTCATTTTACTCCTCACATGCAACTTGTGACCTTTCACCTTCCTTTTCTCCTAGTTTCCTTTATTTTCATAAATAAATGTGCCAAAAATGCCATTTTGCCTTTCCAAATCCTTAGCCATTTCCTTTTCCAATTTCCTTAGCCATATAAACCAATGAACACCTGTACTAGGATGTTTTGCCCAACATTCAGCTTGGAATAAGTGTCCCATCAACCATGGTTATTATTTTGTCTTTATTAACTTTTAGTACATGGAATTTTCACTAGGGTTGTTACTGAACCCTCCCCCTTTGGGGACACCATCCTTAGTTTTCAACCACTTCTATACCTCACCAAAACCATTGAAAAGCAAACTTACTTCCCATGGAGCTTTATAACATAGCTCGATGCAGTATTTACAATTATCACTTTGTTGAGAAGCAAACCAACATGACAACATAACATCATAATATCATGACACCCATATCGCTTATTGGAGCTTTATAAATTAGCCCATGGAGGTATTTACATCCACATACATATGTTAATATATCAAAACATCACAACAAAACACATGTCAAAACATATACCAAACATCATACCAACTGCTTTGCCTCAACCAAAAAATAATGAAGGATACATAGCCCGCATTTGATCTGCCATCTCTCATGTAGCTTCATTGGGCCCAAAGTGCTTCCACTACACTTTAACTTGCTCGATTGCTCGACTCTGGAGCATGAGCTCCTTTCTCTACAATATACACTAAGGTTCCAACTGGAATTCTCCATCTGGCTCCACCTACAACATAGACCAGTCAATCACATGATCAACATATTTAACATATTTCTTAAGTAATGACACATGGAAAACATCATGGAATTTCATTGTTGAAGGTAGTGCAAGTCGATAGGCTACTGGCCCAATCCTCTCAATAATCCTAAAAGGTCCACAAAACCATGGTGCCATCTTGGCACATGATCCAATATGCAAGGATCTCTTCTTCGGTTTGATGGGTGCACCTATTCCCCAACCTAGAATTCCTTGAACAACCTATTCTAATTTGCATAGCTCTTCTACCTATCATGTGCTACTTTCAAATTATTCTTGATTACTTGCATTTCCCACTCCATGTCTACCAACATGTCTGGTCCAATCAACACGTTGTTAACTGCATCACTCCAACTAATGGGAGTACTGCAACTTCACCCATACTCTTCCCACTTTCATTGTTGATGCATCACTTACATCCTCAACATGTCCCCTAATATCCTGTTGACCCTCTCAGTTTGTCCATCTGTCTGCAGATGATAAGTTGTACTGAAGGCCAGCTCTGTGCCCAAACCTGCAAATAACTCCTTCCAAAACTTGGAAGTGAACTTCACATCCTTGCCTGACACAATATTCTCGAAACTCCATACAGACTGACCACTTCCCTGATGAAGACCTTTGATACATAACTCGCTCAGGATGTAAACTTCATTGGAATGAAGTGTGCAACCTTCATCAACTTGTCCACAACAACCATGATGGAATTATGATGTCTAGATGTCTTGGGAAAACATATGATGAAGCCCATGGAAATGACCTCCCATTTCCATTATGGAATCAAAATCGGTTGTAGCAATCCACCTGGATGTCTACACTCTACCTTTACCTACCGAAAATCCAAACATCTAGCCACAAACTCTACTACATCCTTCTTCAGATTCAGCTAATAATAAAACTTTTTCACCATTGTCAGTGTCTTATGATATCCTAGGTGACCTGAATATGGTTTCGCATGAAACTACCTCAAGGTCACCTTATTGATTTCACTATTGTTTGGCACATATATCTTGTCCCTAAATCTAACCAATACATCTTTTGTGAGACAATAATCCACATCTTGTGCACCTGTACCTACCCCTATACATGTACCTGTACATGTACCTATAATTGTACATGTACATGTACTCTGTTGTAACCTATGCATAAGCTCTTTATACCTGTGATATTGTTTTCCTGCCTGAAAGATCTTATCATGTAGATTTGTCCCATAGAAACTCATAATTTCTATATGATTTACATGTATTCACCTGCTAAGTGCATCTGCGAACCTATTTTCCTTTCCCCAGATGTACCTGATCTCGAAGTCAAACTCACTGATCATGGCCAACCATCTATATTTCATGGCGTTCAGATTCAGTTGGTCAAATAGATACCTCAATCCACTATGATCACTCATCAATACAAACCTCCTACCAAGAAGATAGTGCATCCACATCTTCAATGCATGTATGATAGCTACTAGCTCAAGATCATGTGTTGGATAGTTCTACTCGTGCTCATTCAGCTTCCATTACTCATATCACACTACATTTCCTTCCTGCATAAGGATTCCACCAAGTCCTCTCTTGCAAGCATCTATACATACTATAAATTGTTTGTTCGGATTTGTGATCTTTAACACTGATACATGCATCAACAATTTCTTATGCTACTAAAAAATGGCCTCAAACTCCTCTGTCCATTCAAACTTCTTACCTTTCCTCTGCAATGATGTAATAGGATAAGAAATTTGTGAGAAGTTATTGATGAACCTCCTGTAGCAACCTACTAACCCCATCAAATATCTCATCTCATCCACATTCCTGGGAGTTTCCCACTCCATGATATCTCTTACCTATTCTAGGTCCACTGCTATGCCATTCTTGGAAACCACATGTCCCAAGTAGTGTACCTCAGTAAGAAACAACACTATGAGCTTAGCATATAACTAATTCTATCTCAACAATCTCAATACTGCTGCTAAATTCTCTTCTTCATTTTTAGAATATATCAATATATCATCAATGAACACAATGTTGAAATATGGCAACAAGAATATTCCAATTTAATTTGTCCTTGAATTAAATTGTGAATTAAAATCGAATTTAGTCTTAACAGCTACTTGGAAATAATTAATTAATTTATTTTAAGTTAATTAGTTGGAGAAATTCAAGTTAGAAGTCTTGTTGAAGTCATGCAAGAGTTATCCCTTAAATTAAGGATATAAGATTGAGTTATATTAGAGTTGTAATTAGTTAACTTAGTTTACTGAGTTAAGTCCAGTTAAATTAGTTCCAAACTATTTGAGGAACTAATAGTGAGTTAACAGCTAGTTGATGCATTAATGCACTCAACTAGTGCTACTCCGGTTAACTGAAGATTCCCTCATCAGAAACTCATGCATGTCTATTCTAAGAAAGACCCAGTTGAGATTAATGTTCAAGAACAATGTACTATCAGTTGCATGTGTTTTCTCATGGAGAAAACTCATGCATGCAGTCAAGGATTTATCCTTGAGGATTGCGCAATTTTGAAGGAGGATTTTCCACTTGGTAATAGGCTAATCATCCACATGGAACAGCGCAAGGAAATAGGAGCTTGGAGGGCAAAGAGGAAGGTCGAAGAGAAGCCAAGATTGCCTGTGAGCATCTGTGAGGATTGTACTGAGAGCTGGCTAGCTGTGAGAGCTAAGGCTTTGTATAATTCCTATGTATTTCCACCATGTATGATAATACAATAGTGTGGGGTTTTATCTAAGGATTTCCCCAAAGCATTTTCCTGTGTATTGTGCCATTGATTCTTCTTCTTCTGGTTATATTTTTCAGCTCAATCTTTAAACTTCCGCAAATTGATAGTAGAAGTAGGTTATAGTTCTTCTTTGATTTATATTGCATTATCGGGTTAACCTATTACAAATTTTCTACATGGTATCAGAGCTGTGAACAGTATACTAAGAAGGGAATTTGAAGTTTGAAGTTCGAGGTTGCAGGTGCAAATTGAATTCATATCATACTTCAAGGTTGGCCAATGGCGTTCTATGGCTTGAGACTCGAGTATGCCTTGGAAGGTAGCTTGAATTACATAGCATGGAAA
>APFE030110476.1:99693-149468 GCA_000404065.3 Pinus taeda | reverse complement strand
AAATCCCAAAGCCAGCTTCAACTAATGCACAAGAGTTGGTTGAGTGGAAGAAGTGTGTGGCGAAGGCGAGACAGATCATCCTTGAGGGAGTTGGAGACCATATTGTCTCAAGTCTCCATGGGAAGAATACTATATTTTCAATGTGGAAGACATTGAAGGACCTCTACTAGAACAGTAGTGACCAGAGGAAATTGGCGCTCAAGGATAAGCTTTGAAGAATCAAGATGGAGAAGGGTGATACTATTTCCACATATCTGAACAAGCTCACCACCTGCAGAGATGAGCTTGGCAATGTGGGAATAACTACTGCCAATGATGATATGGTGAGCCTCACTCTGCTTGGCCTTCCAAAGAATTGGAATAGCTACCAGGACTCTGTGAATGGAATGGAGAAACTGTCGGATTGGGAACGACTGTGGTCAGATCTTATGTAGGAGGAGATTAGGAGGAGCACACGAGATGGTTCTTCTTCCAAGAATGATGCTGAAGAAAATCTGGCCTTAGCAAGTAAGGCAAGGAAAGGGAAGGGGAAGGCTTCCCATTTCAAATTGAATTCTTCTCATGGAGGGAAGAAGGGTGGCATGTCTAAAGTAAGATGCTTTAATTGTCACAAGATGGGACATTATGTGACTAATTTCCCATCGAATAAGTCCAAGAAGGCATCCTCAGAAGGATCAGAAGGTGAGGCATTAGCCTCTCAATTCGAAATGGAGTTTACTGCCATCACATGCATGGTGTCATCAATGATGGGTTGTGTCTGGTATGTTGACAGTGGAGCCTCATTCCACATGACCGGTGATAAAAATCTATTCACTACCTTGGAGGAGAAAGACTTCAAGATGCGCATAGAGATGGGTGACGACGGAATGTATAGTGTTTCAGGAGTGGGCACAGTTGCTTTTCAGAGGGAGCATGGAGCTCCTCTTACCTTGACAGATGTGATGTATGTGCCTGGACTAAAGAAGAACTTGGTATCGGTTGCAATGTTAGAGGACAAAGGCTACGATGTTGTCTTCAATAAAGGAAAGGCATTCATATGACACATAGCCACCAGTCAGACCAAAAGGATATGGATTTGGGTGAAGAATCTCTATAAACTAGAGGTAGATGAGTGTGCAACATTGAGTACGAAAGCAGAATTGGTGCAAAGCCAAGACATTGGCCAGTTGTGGCACATGCAGTTGGGCCATTTGCATCATGGGGCTTTGAAGATAATGCAGCAGATATCTACAAGACTTCCCAAAGGTAAACTTGAGCAAGTTGACACATGCAAAGGTTATACCTTGGGAAAGTACACCAAGTCTTCCTTTCATGATCGAGACAGTCGACCAGAGGCTATCTTAGAGCAAGTTCATAATGATTTGTGTGGACCATTCTCGATGGCATCCACAACGAAGCAAAGGTATTATGTGATTTTCATTGATGATTATTCTCGTAAATGCTGGATTTATTTTATGCAAAAGAAGGACCAAACATTCGCAAAGTTTTGTGAGTTCAAAGCTTTGGTTGAGAAAGAGTCAAGGAATAAGATCAAGGCCTTGAGAAGCAATAACGATGGAGAATATGTCTCTCAAGAGTTTAAGGACTTCTGTGTAGTGGAAGGAATTAAACGAGAGTTGATGGCACCTCATAACCCACAGCAGAATGGGGTGGCCAAGAGGAAGAACAGAACTATTGTAGGGCAACACGGGCAATGTTGCATGACCAAGGCCTACCACTTCACTTGTGGGCTGAGGCATGCAACACAATGGTCTATCTGCAGAATAGAAGCCTGCATCGCATACTTGGGATGAAGACACCAGAGGAAGCTTTCTCCGGTAAGAGACTAGATGTGGGTCACTTCAGGATCTTTGGCTCATCGGTATATTCACATGTGACAAAGGATGCATGGAAGAAGCTTGAGCTAATAGCAGAGTTGGGGATATTTGTGGGGTACACTGATACACCTCACAAATATCAGGTGTACTTGCCTACTAGTCGAAGGACAGTGGCTCGCAAAGATCTCAAGTTTGATGAGAAGAAGGCCATGCGAGTTTCCCTTGAGAGGGACCTCCAACTACAGGCTATGGAGGAACTATTGGTTCCTAAGGAGGAGAAGCCTCAGACTGATGCGAAGAAGCCACATGCAGAGGTTCCAGGAGTGGAGACATCCACTCAAGCAGAGTCTTCCAGAGATGGACAGAAGCGCACAAGAGAAGCTGACGGATTGTTGGAGGATGTGAGAGAGAATGTGGGAGCACCATCTTCCCAGCGCAAACAGAGGAGGTCACCTTAGAGGTACACTAGATGTAGAAATACTGCAAATTCTCGACAAATCTCGCTCTAAGACCTATGTCGAAAATTTGACTGTAGATTAACCCAATAATGCAATATACCGAAGCAAAATACTATAACCTTAATTTGAAGAAGCTTAAGGATAGAGTTGAATTAGAGCTACACACATATAACCAGAAGAAGAATAATCAATGCACAATACACATGAAAATACTTTGGGGAAAGCCTCAGCTAAAAACCCCACTATTTGTATTATCATACAAGGTGTAAATACATAGAGATTATACAAAGAATTAGCTCTCACAGCTAGCCAGTTCTCAGTACAATCCTCTTGGATGCTCATATGCAATCAAAGCTTCTCATAAGCCTTCTCCTTTGCCCTCCAAGCTCCTATTTCCTTGCTTTGTTCCTAGTGGATGATTCTCACCTCACTAAGTGGAACGTTGCTCTTACACACTGTAAAATTGTGCAATCCTCAAGGAACCTTATTCCTTCTGCATGCATGAGTTTCCTTTATAAGAGAAAACATGCAAATGATAGTACATTGTCCTTAATCTCAACTGGGTCTTTCTCAAAATAGACATGCATGAGTTTCTGATGAGGGAATCCTCAATTATCTTGAGTACACTAGTTGAGTGCATGCATGCATCAACTCACAAATAACTCACCATTAGTTCCTCAAATAGTTTGGAACTAATTTAACTAGACTTAACTCAGTAAACTGAGTTAACTAATTACAACTCAAATATAACTCAATCTTATCTCCTTAGTTCAAGGCTTATCTCCTTAATTTAAGGGATAACACTTGCATGACTTCAGAAAGACTTCTAACTTGAATTTCTCCAACTAATTAATCCATAATGAATTAATTAATTATTTCCAAGCAGCTGGTGAGACTAAATTCGAATTTTAATTCAAGGACAAATTAAAATTGGAATTTCTGGATTCTATTTTTATCATTTCTTGTTGCTATTTTCAACACTCCCTCTCAACAAGAAATAAATTCAACTCATTCCTAATCGTGAACCTTTGGAAGGTTGTCAATGCAACACTTCTCTCTAGTGTTGTTTCTCCAACAACTCCAAAAACAAAAAAAAACATCCAACATGAATCAGTATGATGCATCTGTCATCAAAGTCTTTGGTTGCTATTTGCCTTTGTCAACTGAAAACTTTGTGCTTCTGCTAACTCTGCCTTTCTGCACTATTGTCAATCCTTCTCTACGCTCTTCAGTATCTGACTGCTCTAGCCTCTGTCACTTTGATCTCTGATTGCATCAATCCCATTGATTCCTCCTGCCACTATGTACTTTGGGCTCTCATAGCAAGGTACGATCCATGAGATAAAACCTCTCAATGGAACCTGCCCAATTTCAGCCTTCTTGGGACTATCACTTCACATCGCCCCACCTCACACCTGGAGGTATGGCTGCATGTGATCCCTCTGCCACTTGGATCAAAATTCCCCCTAATGGAGGTATCTGCATGAGTGGATCTCTTCACTCGGTCTCCTCCCTTCTTCTCCAATTGTGGCTCCTCCACAATTGTCTGAGACTTCTTCTGGGGTTGCATGTTGAGAGGTACTTTACTTTCTCTCTCAACCACCATGTCTCTAACATTTTCCTTGCTCCTCAAGGCATTGCATGCATCTTGAACCTCAAGAGCATACAAGTTCTTAACTCGTGAACCGGTTTGTTTCACCTGTCTCGTGGTGATGTGTCTAAGGAAAATATTTCCCTTACTAGAGACAACATCATAGCCTTTGTCCTTCAACATTGCAATCGATACCAAGTTCTTCTTCAGTCCAGGCACATACTTCACATCTGTCAAGGTGATAGGAGCTCCATGCTCCCTCTGAAAAGCAACCATGCCCACTCCTGAAACACTATACTTTCCGTCATCACCCATCTCTATGTGCATCTTGAGGTCTTTCTCCTCCAAGGCACTGAATAAACTTTTATCACCGGTCATGTGGAATGAGGCTCCGCTATCAAGATACCAAACACAACCCATCATCGATGACACCATGCATGCAATGAGGGTAAAGTCCATTTCGAACTGAGAGGCTAATGCCTCACCTTCCGATCCTTCCGAGGATCCCTTCTTGGACTTCTTCGATGGGCAATTAGTCGCATAATGTCCCATCTCGTGACAATTAAAGCATCTCACTTTAGACTTGTCACCCTTCTTCCCTCCATGCGAAGAATTCGATTTGGAATGGGAATTCTTCCCCTTCCCTTTCCTTGCCTTACTCGCTAAGGCCAGATTTTCTTCATCATCATCCTTGGATGAAGAACCATCTTGAGTGCTCCTCCTGATCTCCTCCTGCATCAGATCCGACAACAGTCATTCCCAATCCAGCAGTTTCTCCCTTCCATTCACAGAGTCCTGGTAGTTATTCTAGTTCATTGGAAGGCCAAGGAGAGAGAGGCTCACCATATCATCATCGACAGTAGTTATTCCCACACTACCAAGCTCATCTCTACAGGTGGTGAGCTTGTTCAAATATGTGGAAATAGTATCGCCCTTCTCCATCTTGATTCTTCAAAGCTTACCCTTGAGCACCAATTTCCTTTGGTCGCTACCGTTCTGGTAGAGGTCCTTCAATGTTTTCCACATTGAAAATGGAGTATCCTTCCCATGGAGACTCGAGACAATATGGTCCCGAACTCCCTCAAGGATGATCTGTCTCACCTCTGCCACACACTTCTTCCACTCAGCCAACTGTTGTGCATTAGTTGAAGCCGGATTTGGGATTTCTTGATCAATGAAATCCTTCAAGCCATTGTCTTCTAATACAACATCCATGTGATCTTTCGATGCTATGTAATTCGAACTTCCTTCCAAGGCATACTCGAGTATCAAGCCATAGAATGCCATTGGCCAACCTTGAAGTATGATAAGAATTTGATTTGCACCTGCAATCTCGAACTTCAAACTTCGAATTCTCTTCTCTGTATACTGTTCACTGCTCTGATAAACTTGGCTTCGATACCATGTAGAAATTTCTCTATGGATCTAGCTCTGATACCATGTATAAATACTGCAAATTCTCTACAAATCTCGCTTTAAGGCCTATGTAGAAAATCCGACTGTAGATTAACCCGATAATGCAATATACCAAAGCAAAATACTATAACCTACTTCTACTATCAATTTGTGGAAGCTTAAACATCAATTTGAATCAGAGTTGAACACATATAACCAGAAGAAGAATAATTAATGCAATACACATGAAAATACTTTGGGGAAAGCCTCAGCTAAGAACCCCACTATCTGTATTATCACACAAGGTGGAAATACATATAGATTATACAAAGCCTTAGCTCTCACAGCTAGCCAGCTCTCAGTACAATCCTCCTAGATTCTCATAGGCAATCAAAGCTTCTCAGAAGCCTTCTCCTCTGCCCTCCAAGCTCCTATTTCCTTGCGCTCTTCCTAGTGGATGATTCTCACCTCACCAAGTGGAACACTGCTCTTACACATTCTAAAACGACGCAATCCTCAAGGAATCTTATTCCTTTTGTGTGCATGAGTTTCCTTTATAAGAGAAAACATGCAACTGATAGTACAATGTCCTTGATTTTAATCTCAATTGGGTCTTTCTCAAAATAGACATGCATGAGTTTCTGATGAGGGAATCTTCAGTTATCTGGAGTACACTAGTTGAGTGCATGCATGCATCAACTGAATGATAACTCACCATTAGTTCCTCAAATAGTTTGGAACTAATTTAACTAGACTTAACTCAGTAAACTGAGTTAACTAATTACAACTCAAATATAACTCAATCTTATCTCCTTAATTCAAGGCTTATCTCCATAATTTAAGGGATAACTCTTGCATGACTTTAGAAAGACTTCTAACTTGAATTTCTCCAACTAATTAATCCATAATGAATTAATTAATTATTTCCAAGTAGCTGGTGAGACTAAATTCGAATTTTAATTCAAGGACAAATTAAAATTGGAATTTCTGGATTCTATTTTTATCATTTCTTGTTGCTATTTTCAACACTAGATACATGGCCCTTGCTAGGGAATGTGTTGAGACCGAGCCATCTTCCTTTGAGGAAGCAGTGCAGTAATTGATTTGGGTTAATGCTATGGTGGAGGAGTATGACTCCATAGTTCGTAACAATATTTAGGACATGGTTCCGAGACTGGAGAACAAGTCAGTTGTGAGTTCCCATTGGCTTTACAAGGTAAAGTAAGCTGCTAATGGTAGTGCGGAGAAGCATAAGGCAAGATTTGTTTCCCGTGGCTTTTCATAGGTCGAGAGGATCATTTTGCTGCAGTATATTTCGAAAGAGGAGCAAGATGCTGACATTTTGACAAAGGCATTGTCAAAGTGTAAATTCGAGTTCCATAGAGACAGGATCTGGGTGGCAGATAATCCCTTTCTTGTTGAGAAGGAGTGTTGAAATATGGAAACAAGAATATTCCAATTTAATTTGTCCTTGAATTAAATTTCGAATTAAAATTGAATTTAGTCTTAACAACTACTTGGAAATAATTAATTTATTTATTTTGAATTAATTAGTTGGAGAAATTCAAGTTAGAAGTCTTTTTGAAGTCATGCAAGAGTTATCCCTTAAATTAAGGAGATAAGATTGAGTTATATTTGAGTTGTAATTATTTAACTCAGTTTACTGAGTTAAGTCCAGTTAAATTAGTTCCAAACTATTTGAAGAACTAATAGTGAGTTAATAGTCAGTTGATGCATTAATGCACTCAACTAGTGCTACTCTAGATAACTGAAGATTCCCTCATCAAAAACTCATGCATGTCTATTCTGAGAAATACCCAGTTGAGATTAATGTTCAAGGACAATGTACTATCAGTTGCATGTTTTTTCTCATGGAGAAAACTCATGCATGCAGTCAAGGATTTATCCTTGAGGATTGTGCAGTTTTGGAGGGTTTTCCACTTGGTAATAGGCTAATCATCCACAAGGAACAACACAAGGAAATAGGAGCTTGGAGGGTAGAGAGGAAGGCTGGAGAGAAGCCAAGATTTCTTGTGAGCATCTGTGAGGATTGTATTGAGAGCTAGCTAGCTATGAGAGCTAAGGCTTTGTATAATTCCTATGTATTTCCACCATGTATGATATTACAATAGTGGGGGTTTTATCTGAGGATTTCCCCAAAGTATTTTCATGTGTATTGTGCCATTGATTCTTCTTCTGGTTATACTTTTCAGCTTGATCTTTAAGCTTCCACAAATTGATAGTAGAAGTAGGTTATAGTATTCTGATTTGATTTATATTGCATTATCAGGTTAACCTATAATAGATTTTCTACACTCAATAACAAACTTTTCCAAATATAGATGCAAAGCACATAAAGGTAGTTGGAGCATTATTTAAACCAACTGGAACTACAACAAACTCATAATGCACATGGAATTTTTTCTTGTAAATTTCATCCTCTTTAATCCGTAGTTCATGATATCTGAATCTCAGATCAATCTTCGAGAACACTGTTGCTCCCTTCAGTTAATCAAAGAAGTCATCAATCCTTGGCAACGGATATCGTATCTTGATAATCACTTTGTTCCACTGCCTGGAGTCAATGCACAATCTAAGAGTACCATCCTTATTCTTTACAAACAATATTGGTGCGCCCTAAGGTGATACACTTGGCCTAATTTATCCTTTGTTAATCATGTCTTTCAAGTGCAACTTTAACTCTACCAACTCAGGTGTGCTAATCATGTATGGTGCTTTTGATGCTACCGTTGCCCTTAGCACTAAGTTAATGGAAAAATATACTTCCCTGTGAGGTGGAAACTTTGAAATATCTGCAGGAAACACATCCTGAAACTATTGTAGAACTGGGTACCTACTCAAAAAATCTGCATCCTCAACTTCCTTACCTTTGTCGATAGAAATATGCACTATAAATAACACACGCCCTTTTCTACGACTACACTTTTCCTACATATTTTTCACCATCCTAACTGGTGTGGCTTTCTTCTTTCCCTGTAAAACTCTTGGTTCCACATTGTCATCCAAGCACCCAATGGCTTTGTCATAACAATCCACCTTGGTCCTATGAAGGTACACCCAATCCATGCCCAAGAACTTACTGTATGATCCCAACAGTAATACATTCAAATGTGATGTTGTAGACATGTCATTGGACTCAAATGCACAAGTTGTTCCCTAATGCTAAACTCACTTCTTTGTTCTTGTATCCAACTGCACTAACCAAGATTATGCATGCACTTCTTTATTCAAACCACACTTATCCACCAAGTAAGGACTAACATAACTATACTTAGATCTAGGGTCAATCAAAATAGAAATAACTTGATCACAAATCTTACTATCCATCTCAATGATAAATGCATGATGGTCTGCCTGTTTGTTATCCAGTGCTGCATAGATATGAGGAATGCTTTGACCAACATCCTCAAAAGTCTGCGCCTCCTGTGCACTATATATATGAGGCCTACCACCCTGATTATGTGGACAATATTTCTTAAGGTGTTATTTACCACATGTCCAACACTCCAACCGTCCAGTACCATCACCCCTATGTTGTTGTTGTGGTCCATATCCCTATCTAGCTACATTGAACTTCTTTTGTGGTGCCACATTTTCTTTCTCTTCTGCATTTTGAGGCCTTGTTCTTTTCGACTTCCATTTACCTTTACCTTTATGTTTCCCTTTCCATCCTTGTTGAGATTCATTCTTACGCTCCGATTGCTCATAAAAATGCTTCAATTTACCAATAACTACCTCAAGTGATTGAGGGTCATCATACTCAGTCTGATCTCTAAATGATAATGGAAAACCATTGATAAATTGTTTAACTTCATCCTTCTCATTTTTAAGATACGGTACATACCTCAATAGCTCTAGGAACTTGGTTGTGTACTCTTCATCTATCATTTATCCCATCCTTAGCTCATATAATTCTTTGGCCTTACTATTGTAGTACCTTTCTGACAAGTACTTCTTCTTTAAAAGCCTCTTGAACTCGTGCCAACTCAATTCCTCTATCCTGATGTCTTTGACCCACTTCACATTTTCCCACCAGATATTTGCTTTACGTCTCAGGCTGAAGATAGCCACTTTGGCCTTCATAATATCTATGTAATTATGCAACTCAAAGAATTTCTTCATCCCAATTATCTAAGCCTTTGTATCTTCCAACTTCTTCAAGTATCCATAAAAATTATGTGGATCTTATTTCTTAAATTCATCTGGAAAGTATCCCCTATTACTCCTCTTGTAAGGATTATAACGATAACAATCATAATTCCTATCAGACCTCGAATTAGAGTAGTACCTGTGTCCATCACCTCTCCTATCTAGAGTATCCAACAACCTACCATCTCTAATCATGTCATCTATATATGACATGTGACCACCATGATACCTACTGCCATATGCCCCATTAGTTTTGTCCTCCTTTCCATGGCTGATTTGAAGTGGCCCCTGTCACTGTAATTCTGACAAACTCTGAAGGAGTATTGCATTAACCTCTACTTGTTTCTCTTTTGCCTGCATGATTTTTTCACTGTCTTCCTTACAACTCCTCATTTCTTCCTTCAAGCTTCTCAATGTGTCTGCTAAATCAGAAGTGCCCAACACCATGTTGCTCATCTGATTCATAGGGAGAATCTTTATAGTCTACCCTCTAGCTAGTCATTTGTGATCTCTTTCCTACAAGGCATACTATGTCAGTTAAACCAATCACAATAACCCAACATACCTTAGCAAAATTCAAGGAGGATATCTCATCTGCAAGATCATCCAAATCAGTGTAATACATATATAACATAATCATGACAACATATATACATATAATACATAAGCATATAACCATCATTATACATATAATACAAACTCTGGATGCCTTGTTGGCTATCTAGTACAAAGAATATCACTCGGCAGAAGAAATTAGTGAGATTACCTCACTCTACACTGCAAGTCCCGGCAGATTCGGCAGATAAACGAACGAATCCCCATCTACCTTTGTGTTGTCCCTACGTAGTCACTGTGTGGACCTGCGTCACTTCTTTTGAGGCATTGTGTCACCTCTATGCTGGATTGATTTGCTCTCAGGAGCTTCGACTTCAGCCCTCCTGGCTTAGAACATGAAACCCCCAGCAAAATCTCAGACTTCTAGTTAGAGGGCACTGCACTGCTCTGCGTGATCCCTTCCTAGCACTGCATCACCCTCACTGGGCAATGTGTTGCCTCCTCTGTGTCTTTCTCTGCCTCTCTATTGTGTATTCTTGGCTCCAGAGAAGATTCTCCAGCCAAAACTATCTTGGCCCCTCTCTGAGTGATCACCATGAAATCACTGTGTTTCTCTTTGGCTCAGCAAATCGATCTGACACTATATTTTCCCCACTTTGTGTGATCACCACAAAATCACTATGCTGCTCTTTGGCTCAGCAATTCAATCTGACTAATCAACTCTCAGGGTGTTCTCCAAGTTCCCATCAAGCCTTCTCTTATAATCCTCTTATTGATCAATTAACGGCCTTGATTAGATTCTAATCAATGGCTAGGATCATATTGACTTGATATTCACCTTCTTATACAAGTTACATCCACAGTTTAGATTAATACCCTTTAATTATTTTAATTTCCTAATTTTAGACTTAGGGTCCCATTAAAAATAATTAATTATTTTAATCAAACTTTCTCGGGTGGAATTTCCTAAAACGATTTCTGGGTATTGGTGAATGCATGTGTCTAAGCCTCCCTGCAAATTTTGAGACTTAGAGCACATCTAATGCTGCAAGAAATCAACAGTAATCCCCCATACGCTCCCTTGATATGGACAATCATGCATCTAGGAGGCTCTAGACGCTCCCACAACATGGGTATGCATGCGTCTGGGGATTTTCTCTCAGACCTGTGCCTATGACTCCCGGATTTTTACCACTTTTTAGGCCCAAAGCCCAAGTCACTGCCCAGAACTCGATGACACTTTTGGAAATGAATTTACACAACATAACAATGATGCATTTGCAAAAACAATGACAAGGTCTATACTAGACCCCTACTAACCATGATAGGCCTTTCATCAAACATGTCACAAATATGTAATCTACAAGTCTAAACAACAAAGTTGAGCATAGGGGTCTCATACTTATCTAAGAATCACTAAGTAGCATTGTTCCCTTATATCATTAGTTGCATTATCATTTATTAGGTCATAGATACATTATTCATTCATTTACAAATCAAAACATGAGGATATCCATACATCATCACTGTTATAATACATGCTTATAGCCAACATAATAACAACATAAATACCAAGGATACATCAGCAATAAAATACACATAATAACCAATACATTTACACATAAGATGGAAAGGAAAGAACCTCTTGTTAATGAATGCAAAAGCCAATCTGGGATGGGACTACCACGTTCCACTCGGCCATAGAATGGTTGAGCCAATTCTCTCTTCATTCATTCACCCCCATGCCATATTCCAAGAATGAATGTGGGCTCAACCAAAAGAACCGACCAAGGCATCCCGAGGCTAAACCAACTCACCCTCATCAATAGAAACTAGGCTTTACTGTAATCCATCCCGAATCACTAGGCCAAACAATAAACATGTAATAACAAGTGTTACCATGATCTCCACCAGATCACTAGTCCAAAACAAGCATGGATAACACCAGATTTCTCCATCTACACCGTGAGGAATTTTATTGTCTTTGAGTCTCTCAGGCTTTACGATAATTGACATCGAATCACTATGCCATAAACTGAGACCCACTCTCCAGGATTTACGGCATGATAACTAGGCATGATGGACATCACCCACCTCCAGGTTGTACCATATATCTCGCCATTCACCGAACGAGGATTCCTAGGCCCACTGAGGCAACACAGAATTTGGATTAACCACAACCCATAGTCTGGTTTAGGGGTTACGAGGCCATGTATTTTATTATTCAGAGATCCACCTCACTGATATTTGAATCCATCCGACAATCCATCTCAACCAAAACATGAGAATCCCATCACACCATGACTATCTAGAAATGGCAAGGCTAGGTTGAAAACATTGTCACACCCAACAAAACCCATGTCATAATAGCAAAGAACCACATTCAATACCATGCATGCCAAATCTAGCAATGAAAACACACATGAAAATTTATACTTGCAA
Organism: Pinus taeda; assembly: GCA_000404065.3. Classification (NCBI taxonomy): domain Eukaryota; kingdom Viridiplantae; phylum Streptophyta; class Pinopsida; order Pinales; family Pinaceae; genus Pinus; species Pinus taeda. The sequence goes on along the minus strand of APFE030110476.1, from coordinate 137,040 downwards.
AGAATCTTGTTGTAGTTGCTTGATCCTACTCTTCCTTGCTTGTTCCTTCCTTCCTCTTGCCTTCTTTTCCTTTCTTGATCCAATGCCAAAGTGCTCCAAGAAAACTATAAGTGTCCAAGAGTGAGAGAAAGAGATAATAATGAGAGAGCTCCAAAATTGAACTGACAAAAGGTTACAAATTGATGCTCGAAATCCTTTTTATCAATTAGGCCTCTATTTTCTTCATTTACCATTATTTTCCTTCATTTTCCTCCTCACATGTAACCTGTGACCTTTCACCTTCCTTTTCTCCTAATTTCCTTTATTTTCATAAATAAATGTGCCAAAAATGCCATTTTGTCATTCCAGAGTCTTAGCCATTGCCTTTTCCAATTTCCTTAGCGATAATAAACCAATGAACACCCACACTAGGATTTTTTGTCCAACATTCAGCTTGGAATAAATGTCCCATCAACCGTGGTTATTATTTTTCCTTTATTAACTTTTATTACATGGAATTTTCATTAGGGTTGTTACACAGTCACTTTTTGCAATTTTGAAAGCCAAATGGGCTTGGATAGTGTGTTTGTAGCCAAGGATGCCCATTGATGGCAATGTATATGAATTGTAAATCTCCCATTCTTTTTCTGTGACCAAGCGCAAATTAATACAAAAATAATACTCTTTTCTATTAAAAAAAAAAGACAAATCCCAAACAATATAGCAATAAATATGAAATGTGGCTCCCAAATATACTCAAAAAATGGCTAGAAAGAGTCACATATATCTAGGGTCTTCAACCAAACTGAGGTATTGGAACTAATCATGTTGTATGATTCTCAACAATTTGATAATGTGTTGGAGTCAATCATGTGAGAGCCAACTAAGTAAAGAGGAATTGATTACTCCCCCAGTAAGCCATCGATGAGTTGGGAAATGCGACCAAGCTACACAATTCCTTTAGACCAAGCCTGTAGAATAGATGTGCTGAAGTTGATAAGGTAAAGTAAAGTATAATTTAACCTTTGCAAACCAATGTTAGGTCTGATACAAGGATAAAAAAATGACTTATTGGGATTGAAACAATAATGAGCAAGTAGGAAAAAGAGTGGTGGAAATAATACCTCCTTATTTTGAGCATTTTAGGTCGAAGGATGACCTAGTAACAAATGTATAACTCTAAGGATGAGAGACATCAATGGCTAAGGTCTAAATGAGGAAAAATCAAAGAAAAAAATGCAATTGGTGACTATGAAAGATAAACTAAAATGAGTTGGACTCAATGAACTATATGACTAGGCTTAAAGCATGATGAGGGTTGGAATAACAAGATTCCAATGGTGACTAATTGTGGGATTATCTAAAACATGTTAACTAGGTATGTTTCCAAAAGAAATCATATGCATTACAAGTGTTCTGATGAACTCTTTTTATGGTTTCCCAAGGAATATATGAATTGGTCTAATGACACAAGCAAGGAGATAAGTGCCCTAAAACCAGTTAAACAAACAAACTCTAACAAAATGTTGGAAAATGGGAGTAGCTAAGGTTTGGCACTGATCATAATTTATTTTATGGTAGATTAATGATGGAATAACATTTCAAGTGATATTTATAATATGGACGAGGCAAAATTCCAATGGCATATGGTGAAGTGTAGCAAAGAATCTCAAAATAATTAAACCATTCAAGAGTTAAAGGAAATAAGTCAATAATCATGGTGAGAATAAAAATGAGGCCAATTATTTAGGTGGATATCGATGGCCACCCACCTATTTCACTAGCTCACAACACAATTTTCTTATTTTGATAGTTTTCTAGTTTTGGCAGTTTTTAAGTCTTAAATTTATGGAGCCATTTTGAGGCCCTAAACAATTGTTTTTGGGGAAATGGGCTAATGGGATTTATAATATTCCATCATTTGGTAGTCTAAAAATATACTCCTCAGATAGACCTTTGTAATAGGTTATTGTGCATGCCAAACGAATATCGTATGCGAAAGCTATAACCCTAGGAGGTTGACATTCAAACTTACCTTGTCAGGGCGCATAATTCATTGGCACTTCATCTCCTAGGGTTATGTTTTTGGATATTTATGGTTTCTCATTTCTTCTTCATGATAAAAATGCCTGAGCCTCATTTTTAACATATTTTCGCAAAGGCATGTAGTTGTCACATCTCTTCTCAGAGATAAGCTACCATTGTTTGAGCTAGTTTGCCTTCATTTTTCATGTATACAATTTCAACATTTTCTATTTATTAATTGAATTCAAGTTTCATTGTATTTCTTCCTCAGCTTCTTTAGTTTCGTTTCATCTACTCGATTTTTCTAAGGAGCCTCCTTTGTAAGAACGGGTTTGTCAATACCCTTTGTATCTAAGGGTTCCTGGTGCTTGTCTTGGCTACATTCCATGTCACCAGACTGGTAGTCAAATTCGTGAATGACTTTTGTGTTTACTTCCTCTTCTTGGTCTGCAGCTTCTGGGGAAGGCAAAATTTTTGTATGACCAGAATATCCTGAAGATTGGGCTTCAGTCAGGTTCAGATCAAGTGAACCTCCAGGTTCACTTGATCTAAATTTTCCAGGACCTGGGCCATCCCTTCCTCAAAGTCTTGCAAGAAATCGTCTCGGGGGCTCAAAGGTTGTGTTTGAGGATGCCCTGCTACATTTTCTGGTTCAACATCAAAATGTTGTGCTTCCTCTTGTTCTGAGTCCGACTTATGTTCCTCCTCAAGTTCTTGTTCTAAATTGCCTTCTTCCTCAGGTTCAGATTCAGAATTGCCTTCTTCCCCTTGTTTAGGTTTAGAATTTCACTCTTCCTTTGGCTCTGGCTCTGAATTATTTTCTTTCTCTGGTTCAGGCTCAAAATTGCATTGTTCCTCTAGTTCTGACTCGGAGTCTTGTACATTAATTGGATTGGATGGCTCCGCCAATCGTTCAATGATACCCTAAGGATCTTCAAATGTCCTCTATACTAGGTTCAACCTCGCAAACTGCCTACACTTATGAGGTCCAATTTTTGAATGAGCGGTCCTCTTCCTCTCCGGGACAGGGTTTTGTCGACTAATTTCCAAAGTTACAAAGTCTTGAGTCTGCTGGCCAATTTCTAAGGTTACAGAGTTTTGAACTACGAGGTCTTGACTAATTTCTAGAGGCGCTATGAGACCATCCCAAGTTAAGTTTTGTTGAACAATATTATGACTAACAATTAGTATGATCAAACCATGGTGACTGACTACAGTCTCAGGATGTCTAACCGTCTTATTCTATCTGCTATGTCATGCAATAATGAATTCAATAAAAATGGTAAATTGACAGTGAGCTTCTGCTTTAAAACAGCTAAGAGTTTGAGTTGTCATGGTTTTACCACATCCCAGCGACCATCACAGGTGATGTACTTCTGGATGACACTTGCCAATTAGCCCCATGGTTCTCCCAGAGAGGATGGTTGAATGCCCTTGCCTTTTCATCGTAATTCCTCGTCTACATCTCTAAAAATCTCCACCACGTCATGCAACATTATGTGCTTTTTAGGCCATACTGCTCCTTCTGTCGACAACCCGGAAACTTCAGCTACCACAACCTCTGATATTGTTACTCTTATGCCTTTTGTTGTGGACTGTCCATTCTGTAAGTGCTGTAAAAACTCGATAGCAATTTCTTTGCTGGGGGCCTAAAGTCTGGTGAAATATGATATCCATCCTGCACACTCCAGAATTTCCCTAGCTCTGTCAGAAATCTCCAACACTAAGGGTTCTCGTCGAACTAATTTTCCACCCATAATGCTCGAATTCTTCCAATGTTCGTCTTACTGTTTCAAGGATTAACACAGCAGAAAAGAAACAACAAAGAACATCAACTACTTTGGTGAAATAGAACAACAAATAGATGTAACAACTAAATTCCACGATATTAAGCGAAATTTCCATGAGAATTAATAATATTAATTCAAGGACTGGCATACTACCACATGTCATTTGATCATGGGATATTACAGCAACATATCAAGTCAAATAAGCAAAATAAATATAGCACATGCAAAGGCATAATGGAAATCCTTCCCCCTCCTCAAAAGAGAGGTCACCTATGACTGAGTAGACAAGAAAAGTGTTGTTCTGACAGTAAGGCAAGGGAATGAACAATAAATCAGTAAATGAAGCAAAGTACGCATATCAATGATAAGACAGCAGGGGGTATGGTTATAATGAGAGCGAAGTGTGTAACGATAGTTATGAATAAGATATAGGACGCTTTGGGTTGATGATAAGTTATGCGAAAAAGAAAAGGACAACAATATGCCAAAAAGGTACTCTGTTGACGATATTCTAGCCGAGAATGATACGATTGCTCGAAAGACATTATCTCATGCATAATGGTTCAAAACAGGGGAAAATTAAGGAAATAATTTCTCAAAAGGAAGAATAAGAAGAGGGTATTACAGTAGTAATTGACGATAAGATATAACTTCAATACCATAAGCAGAGTCTCTGCTGCTAGCAGGCATCCATAGCCTCAGCAGGGTTGCTTTTTAACCCATATGATCCAGGGTCCTCAATTTATAAATGGAGAGTTTCAATGTTGTTCTACAGAAGAGATCAGTTTGCTAGTGTGGTAACCAAATAACCACACTGCCATTCATTGGGATGTAACAAAAGTGATTAGGCCGACTCATAATGGGACCTCCTGTTCCAAGGATATTTTTGTTATCCAATGGATCATAACCCTGGTGTGGTGGCCATAGTGGGAATGTCACTTTTCTACAGCCGTATGAACATGGTAGGCTAGCTCGTAATGAGACCCCCTATCCTCCATCTGAAAACAAAATTTCGTTGTTATTACACATTTTTGTGATAAATAGAGGGAGGCTCAATACTCCTTAAGAGCAGGGATGGTCGAAGAAGTTGAACATGTCAAAAAAAAGTATACCCATAGTATTATTTGTTATAGACAAAGAATATTATAACTAGGAAGGGTGGAACCAACATGGTTTTTAAGACGATCAATCAGTATCATGTACAGCAGAAAACGATACAGTAAAGTAGTATATAAATAATTGTGTCCCTTTTCTTGAAAAGAATCTATCATCAAGAAGTTATCCTGTTAAAGATCATAACATTAATGGTATTAACTCCTTTCAATAGAACACATAAATTATTTGTCCTCATAAAAGTAGTGCACTTCATGCCATGAAAAGAAAACAAAATGAAGAATAAAAGAAAAAAGATGGGGCTGAGATAAATGAAGAGCAATCACAAAAAAAAGAAAAATTTTGTTGTTCAAATAGATTGGACTGCCGTTGTTCAAAAGTTTGAACAGAAGCTGTTCAATTAAATGAACAACAAAACAACGCAAAAGAAAAAGATGTCGTTCAATAGATTGAACGACAGCTGTTCAATTAAACGAACAGCAACTGTTCAATAGTTTGAACAGCAAAAAAATTGAAAAGAAAGAAAGTGATGTTCAATAGATTGAACAACAGCTATTCAATTAAATAAACAACAAAGATAACGAAAAAAAAAGTGTTGTTCAATAGATTGAACAGCAAAACAACGAAAAGAAAGAAAGTGTTGTTCAATAGATTGAACAACAGTGGTTCAATAAATTGAACAGCAACACCGTAAGGAAAGAAAGTGATGTTCAATAGATTGAACAGCAGCTTTTCAATAATTTGAACAGCAGAACGATAAAAAACAAGCAAGTGTTGTTCAATAGATTGAACAGCAGTTGTTCAATAAATTGAACAACAAACCAACACAAAAGAAAAGAAAGAAAAACAATAAAAAGAAAGCAAGTGTTGTTCAATAGATTGAACAACAGTTGTTCAATAAATTAAACAGCAAAACAATGCAAAATAAAAAGAAAGTGTTGTTCAATAGATTGAACAGCAGTTGTTCAATAAATTGAACAACAAAACGACAAAAAGAAAGAAAGTGTTGTTCAATAAATTGAACGGCAAAACAAGCAGAGAGAAAGAAAAAGGAAAAGAAATCAAATCAGCAATCATATTTACAAATTTTACAAAGAAGAAATGAAATTTATCAAGATGGAGTTGCCAAAGGATTTCCTTCTGCAGCTAAAATTTGCATGGTGGGGTCCTCACATATCTGTTGATAGAAAGATTCTTTAGTAAGTGGTTTCTAGTAGAGACGCACCTGATGCCCATTTGCTTTAAAAGAAGAACCACACCCATCAATGGTGGCCAACATAAAACCATTTTCGTGTACTTGATTTATTTCATAGGGGCCTAACCATCTAGTTTGCAGTTTGCCAAGGAATTCTTGGAACCTGGAATTGTAAAGAAGTGCCCAGTCGCCCTCATGAAATGTCCTTTTCTTAATCAAGGCATCATGCCATTTCGCTCTTTGTTGTTGAATAAGTGTTGTATGCTATAGAGCCAATAGTTGAATCTCATCTAATTCGTTCATCTGCTATAACGTATTAACCTGGGCTTTCGTTAAATCCAATCTTGTTTCCTAGGTTGTCTTTAGTGTTTGTATCTCAAATTCTATGGGAAAAATGGGTTCCTTACCAAATACCAGTTGATACGGTGAGTATCCAGTAGTGTTTCTCCAAGTTGTGTGATACGCCCACAAGGCCTCTGGAAATCGAGCAGTCCAGTCTCGTCAATGTGATGAGATAGTCTTTGTTAGAATAGCTTCGATGACTTTGTTGGTGCTCTCCACTTGCCCGTTCGCCTGCGGGTGATACAGAGAGGTAATTCTGTGTGTGACGTGATGATTTTTCAATGTAGCAACAGCCTTGTGACCCACAAATTGTGGCCCCCCATCAATAATTACTTCTCTGGGTAAGTCATACCGCACAAAAATTTCGAAAAGAAAATTAATAATAGTTTCCTCTGTTTCTCTTGGTAATGCTATTGCTTCCACCCACTTAGTTACGTAATACATTGCAACCAATATATACTTTTTCTAGTTGGATGGTGGTTTTAACAGCCCAAAAAAATCTAATGCCCAACACTCAAAGGGTTCTATTACCAGCTGTGGATGGAGGGACATCTCATCAGATTGGCCAGGGCGACCCATCCTTTGGAAACTATCGCATTCTTGGACAAATTTCTTAGCATCTTTAAAAATAGTGGTCCCATCCGTAGAATTTTATGTCCAGTTCTGCGGTCTACAAAGTGTCCATCACAAGGTCCATCATGGCAGGCTTTTAAAATATCATAAATTTGGTCCTCCCTAATGCACCTGCGGATGTGCATATCAACTCCCGTGTGGAAAATGTATCCTTTGATCCAAGAGAAACGAGCGCTACGCTGCACAATCAATTTCCTTTCTCTCGATGTCAGATGTTTGGGCAATTTTCCCACTGCTAAGTAATTCGCTACCTCTGCATACCATGGCATTTTTATGGCCACATCAAACAAATGTTCATCCGGGAACTGATCTTCTACTGCCATTGTATCATCTATTTTTGGCACTTGGGAGAGGAAGTCTACCACGAGGTTCTCCTTCCCTAGTCGATCCTTTATAGTTATGTCCAATTCCTGTAAAAGTAGTAACTAGCGAGTCACTCTTCCATTTTTAATGGGTTTATTGGCTAAATATTTGATAGCAGAGTGATCAGTATACAGAACTACAGGGTATCCAGTTATATAGTGTCTAAATTTGTCTCATTTCAAGAACGACACACTGCTTTGCTAACGCGAAGAACTACTACTTAGCCTTGGCTAAATCATTTATATATATAACTTAGAATGACTGGTTGGATTGATAGCATAAATAACAACTAGAAACTCTTTCTTTGTTACTGTGTAATTCAACTCAGCAAGAGTTAAATTTTTGTTGATGTAATATATAGCATAGGGTTTCTTGTCTTCTTCTTTGCTAAGAATAGCTCTGATAGTTGTATCTGATGCATTTGATGAAATATGAAAAGGTAATATCCCAATTCGGGCCACGTAATACTGGTGTTGTTGATACTAACCATTTCAGATTTGTAAAGGCAATGTCACATCTATCAGTCCATATAAAGTCAACATTTCTTGTCAAGGCATATAAAGGTGCAGCAATCTGCAAAAATTTCTTTATAAATCTACGATAATATCCAGCAAATCCCAAAAAACTATGTACCTCTGTTTGAGTTCAAGGAGTAGCTAATAAGAGGATTACATGTATCTTTGTTGGATCTACCTGAATTCCAGCTGTTGAAATGTAATGACCCAGAATCAGTCCTTCTATCATCATCATATGACATTTCTCATGGCTTAAGCATATCCTAGTAGCAATACACTAATCTAGGACTTTCTCCAATGCTTGTAATGCCTAATCAAATTCATCTCCATACGGTGTGAAATCATCCATGTACACCTCCAATCCTTCATTTATCAAGTCTACAAAGATATTGAGTATGGCTCTTTGGAATGTAAGCAGGTGCATTGCACAATCCAAAAGGCAATACCCTGTAAGCAAATGTTCCCCAAGGGCAGGTGAAAGTAGTTTTATCTTGGTCTTCAAGGGAAATTTGGATTTGGTTGTAGCCACTGAAGCCATCCAGGAAAGAGAAGAATTTTTTTACTGCTAGTGTATCTAGGACCTGGTCGATAAATGGAAGGGGAAAATGGTCTTTTCGTGTTGCTTTGTTGAATTCTCTGTAGTCAACGCTTATCTGCCATTTTCCGTTCTTTTTAGGGACAACCACTAATGGAGAAACCCATTTACCATCAGATATAGGATACATAAAATTCACATGTAATAGTTTTTGAAGCTCTTCTTTCACAATATCCTTTAGATGAGGATTTAATCTACGTTATGGTTGTCGAATGGGTCTTGCATATTTTTCAGTGTAGATGTAGTGCATACATAACTGAGGGTCAATTCCTTTCATGTCTAGGTAATCCCATGCAAAATCCCCTTTATATTTCCTAAGGACTCGAATAAGTTTCTATTGCTAGTCATTACTTAGATTACTGTTAATGTTCAGGATTTTCCCTTGCTCGATTTCAATAGGTTTGCTATTATAGACAGTGGTTTTTGGTATTGGTTGGTCATTAATGTCTCTCAAGGAATCTTCTTCAATCTCATTATCAAGGACTGCTTCAATCATGTGACATCTCAATTTAGACATTGCAGCAGGGTGATTAATAAAGGTGTTAATGACATCGCCTTCTGTTTGGTTTTTGAATTCAAGCGCATCTGCCACAGTCAATGGTGAATGAATATTCTCTTTTAAATATGTTGTTGGTTGTTTCCTAGTTTTTACAATGGTTAGGCTTGGCTAAGCAGGAGGGTATAAAGCTAAATTCTTTACATTGTTTCCTCTGGTTATGGTCATACTACCTGTCTGATAGCATATATAAGCATCAGTTGTTGCTAGCCAAGGCCTTCCTAGTATTAAGGGGTGTCCATCTAGCTGATTTATGGGGTTAATAATCAAAACATCTGTCGGATATTCCCATGAGTCCATAGAAACCATCACATCTTCTAATGTTCCTTCTGGCCTAATTACTAAATGGTCAGCTAATTCCAGGAAGGTAGTGGTTGGTTCTAAGGTTGTGATGCCAAGCACTTCGCAAGTTTCTGTTGTAAGAATATTAATGGCTGCCCCTAAATCAACTAAAGCATTGGGAAAAGAGTGGCCATTTATTTGTAATGTGACAATGGGATTTCCCGGGTCTTTCTATTTTGCAGGTGTCTCTTTGCCTAGTAAAGAGTCAGACAAAGTTCCAACGACATGTACAGTTGGTGTTATTTTTGTTTTCCTCACAGACTTCTTTGCCATTATTCTTTAATGGTTTTAGCATATATCGGAATGTCTTGAATGGCCTAGAGGAGGGGTATTTTTATACAAAGATTTTTGAGTTCACCCAGAAGATCAAAGTCAGGATATTCAATTGGTCAAGGTATTATCAATCTTTCTAGGAACGGAGGAGAAGTAATTATAATTTGCTCAGGATTTTTCTGCATGATTGTATTTCCTCCCTGTTTTATTTGTTGGTCATCTACAGTCAAAGGCTTATTCAGATGTGTTTCTTTAACCTCAAGTTGCATAATTTTGTCCTCATCTGCAGCAATTACACGACCAAATATTAATTTAAGTTCATTACATTCTCTCATCTCAATTTCAGGGTTCAGACTTTCAATAATTTGGAATCACTGGATTGGTTTGTTATTAGGATTTGGGTTGGGTTGAGCTGGGAGTTACGGTCGCATATTAGGTTGAGGATTTTGATGCAACATATAAGGTGTTGGTAAGGTTGGTTGAGGTAGAGGAAATGTTCCCATAGGTTGGTTTTCGGATCGTTGCCAATTTGGTTGCTAGTTCTAATTTTGCGAGGTAGAAGGAGACCATTGAGAGGAATAGGGGGTGTTCTGCCAGAAAGGTGGAGGGTAAGAGGAATTTTTCCAATTATTATTTGATTGGCTAGGCCATGGTGGCATAGAAAATGCTTAAGGTGGCCATGTAGAGAAAGGTGGCTGGTCTTGCCAAGCTGCTCCTGAATACTGCTGGGAATTAAATTGCAAAGAAGGAAAGAACGAAGATGGTTTTGTAGGCTTGCCTGTCAGACGTGTTTGTCATTGACGGTGTTGGTTCATCAGATATACTGATTCCACTTCCTCTTCTGCTTCCTTGAAGACCGCCTTTAATCCAGGAAGGGATGGGCAACTTTCTGTAGTGTGATCCTTAGTGCAAATGGTGCATGTTTGAATCGTATCTAAGGGACATTCTCTATCATTGTGTTTCTTTCTGCACCATGGACAAAAAATAGCCAGACTCTGTTCTGCTTCATCCTGCTTTTGTTTGGCTTGCATGATATCCAATTGTGTGGTCAGGGTCCCCAAGATATCAGTCTTGAAATCTTCTAGTAGATTGTTGATTTCGACTTGTGTAATGCTTCCTCTTGAGGCTTTGTTGTCTATGGTGATCACATCACACTCGGTTGGTTTCAGCCTTGTACTACCTATGGAGCACCTGATACACAATTGTATAATATTGTCATAATCCTCTTGATAAATATCACCCTTTGCCATTAAATTTAATGTTTCTACCCATTGGTCTTTCATATCTTTGATCGTTGCAGTTTTAAGAACTTCAGGAGGTAAATTTGGATAAGGAGATCTTTGCAGGTTATATTGAAAACATTCTACATATTCTTCAAGAGTCTCATTAGTCTTAGCTACCATTTGAAAGATTTCATCCTTTAGTTCCCTAGTTCGGCAATAATCTTGGTATTTCTTTAGAAAGGTTGTTTTCATTTGGTCCCAGTCATTAATAGTACCTCCACCAAGCCCCATAAACCAACGCAAAGCTGCTCCCTTCAAAGTAGATGGGAACAACTTCATTTTCTACGGGTCGATAGTGTCATCATACCCCCTACATAAAACATCGAATTTGAAAAGGAATGCATTAGGATCCTCTGAAGTTAACCCATGGAAGGTAGGAATATTGTGTAATGGTATAGATTTCATGGGGGCATTGACAGCTGTATCAACAATAAGGTATTGCAATGTGGAGGTCTGAGGCTGTTGCGGATTATTGGCCATTTGATCAAAAATATGCCAATATTATTCAGGGACTTCTAGAGCTGGAGCTCTATTTTTGGGGGAGTCGGAAGAGACTTTCAAAATGACTTTAACAGCACTACCTTGTTCTGAAATACTGGGTGTCCTCTGTTCAACTACTACTTCAGGAGATTTGGGTTCTGATGAATTAATCTTTTCAACACTACCTGTTTCTCCTTCTCCTTCATGGAGGTTGCAAGAATTCCCTTCTTGTAAAGGGCTAAACTGCAAATTTTCAGTGTTCTGAAAGCTATGTTTAGAACCTTTAGTTTTGTTGTGAATCTTAGTGTCAGCTGCAGATGGTGATCATGCGGCCTGAAGGGTTACAGTAGGATTTCTTGTAGAAACGATTCGAGGTCCTACTGATGACTGAGACTCAACTTTCCTTATGATTTCATTGATAAAGATTGATCGTCCAAGGGGCACCGATCCCTTAGATTTTTCAGATCTGGGTAGAGGAATTAAATCTTTTTCTACTCTTTTATTCTTAGTCATTCACTCATAAATTCAAACATTTATTTCTACTTTAATTCCTACGCAATTTTGCTGAAAAGAGGGCGAGGGAGCAAGCACTTTACTTCTACGCAAGTTCTTACCTTCCATTTTTAATACCCAGTTATTTCACAACAAACACACATCAAACTTGTATTCCTACGCAATTATGCTGAAAAGCGGGTGAGGGAGCAAGCATTTTACTTACTCGTATGCAGGTTCTTACCTTCTGTTTTTAATACCCAGTTCTTTCACAACACACAAACATAAAACACATATCACCTTCTGTGAAATGGAAACACTCTCCCCGACAACGGCACCAAAATGTTGGGCGCAAATAAGGTATCTTTTAGAACTCTTAAATGCCTCACATTAATTATCAACCTGGGTAAGTCTTTTTGTTTCAAGAATGTACACAATATGTGCAAGTGATGTAAATCATTGAATCTACAAAGAGTAATGTTTTAAAATAACTTATTAATTTCAATATAAGATTAAATGGATCAAACCATAAACTACCAACTTATAACTTCAAGGAATTTAACTTATTCAAACATCAAAACTCAGTCTTAATCAAAATCACAATCCAATCTTAATTGAAAGTTCTAACTGCAATTAGATCAATCGAGTGCACCATAATGATAACAGAGCTCTTTCAGTTGAATCTAGGCTTATGCATAAAAGTAATACATCTGATATAATCAATAAAACTCTAGCATTCCATTAACAAGAAATGATTCTTAATCAACTCAATCCATGGTATTAAATAAATGAGATAATCAACGGGAATAAGAACCAATGCAATGAACATAAAAACTCAACACTGGTGAAAGTAAATCAATCATAAACCTATAAAACATAGTAATTAAACTATAGAAATGTAAACTATAAAACAGGGAACATCAGTGAAATCCACCAATGACCAGGCCTAAGCCACCAATGATTACTACTTGATTACTTCAGAATCTCATAAACAAGTAGCAACGCAAATTATATATTATTCATCAAATCCAATTGTCATTACAGCACACTATCTTTCAGAATAGCGTTCTGTATATTATAATTGCAACTAAAGCAAACATCTAAGAAGTTCTTTGTTATTCTATGTGTCTTTCCCTTCTTATATCCAAAGGGAACAAAAAGATAAATGTGATTCCTCAGGATCAAGAGGTCTTGAGGAATTCACAACTAAAATGATATTATCAGACAGTCTTTCTATCTTGCGTTGATCCTTTTGATCTGCTTCTCGTTTTGACTGCACAAGACGCGTGTTGTTTCCTCTGTTTAGCTTTTGTTGTTCAATCTTTTGAACAATAGTTGTTCCCTTCGCCAATTTCTGCATAATAAACAACGAAAGTTAGTTTTGTCAGTCAAATCGCATCAAAAGTAGTTGCATTCATTTTCTATCGAAAACTTATCAAAACCTTATTACGTCATGGCACAAAATGCATAAAAAGGAGGAAAAAGTTAGTGTAATCAAGGGTAAATTTATACCTGTTGCACGACCCAACAAAGACCTACATTCAATGTGGATCATGTAGCAAAAACCCCATCTCTAGGAGTGGATAACATTATCTTGAGCTTCTTCGCTACATATTATCAATCACAGGAAATCATCAGTCGCGGTCACGGATTTTGGCATTAGCATCTACTCTGTAGGAATGGGTGCACTAGAACTAGTCTAAAAATATAATGTTCCATTTTTGTTCAAAAAGGTTATTTATTGTGCCTTTCATAAATATAGAGGACCGATAGAAATTTTTCGATCAGGGACCCTGGTTTTGGGGTCGTTATGGTCTCTCATTTACGTTGCAGTTCAAGTGCAATATAGAACTTATAATCATGATAATTACTTGTGACATTATATTTATGTTTTCTATTATGCATTTTACTTCATTTATTAGGTCATCAAGCAAGTATACAAATACAATGCACAAAATCCAAACAACACTAGAACTTATAATCATGATAATTACTTGTGACATTATATTTATGTTTTCTATTATGCATTTTACTTCATTTATTAGGTCATCAAGCAAGTATACAAATACAATGCACAAAATCCAAACAACACCAGAAATTAGTCCAGAGGCGAGAGCAAAATCCACAAGGTAAAAACCCAACAATCCTTTCCTTATAGATTTTTTTGTTAAAAAGATAAATCCAATTCACATACTTATTACCCAAGTATCAAGTTATCCCTCCATGAAGTTTGCCACATGTTTGTCCTTGAGTAGTGCCACAGGTAACTCAGTTTCCACAGTGGTACGATGCAACAGATAAGTTGAAAGTCATCGAAGTATAGTATCATGGATGACTTGATTGACCACAAAATATGTGCCTTAGGGAAATTCATTGATCACTTGCTTGACCACAAAAAATGTGCCTCATGGAAACTCATTGATCACAAAATGTATGTCTCAGGAAAAACTTGTCATAATATGTCATATATTGCCTCCGAAACTCGTCTTATTTTGCCTCAGAACCATGTCATATCCTACCTCAAACAATTTAATTCTTCTTCCACATATGCTACAAGTTACTTGCCAAAATTGTGGAGTGATAATGCCAAAATAAAGTTGTTTATCCATGCGAAAGGACATGACTCTTGGGCAGGCCAACTTGTCAAATGGAGGGCCGAATTGGACGCTAAAAATTAATTTTTCTTTTAGAATCGACAAAAAAAAAAAATATATATATATATTATATATAATATATAATATATATATATTATATTACTCTTTTCAAAATTCATAATGATAAAATATTCATTATGAATACTGAACCTAGTTACACCTTCAATACTCCCTCTTAACTAGGGAGGTCTTCATAATGACTAGTAGGATGTTCTCAAGTTGAAGACTTATATAAGAAAGGATCATCTATATTAGGATAAGAATCATCATCAATATCATTACCATCATCAACCACACTGCCATAATCTAGTTAGTGCCTCTGGCATATAAAAAAAAAAACTCATTCTAGAAAGAGATTAGAGCACGAAATTGGGAAGTTGTAGCCTCTAGGGCCATTCTCTCTAATTAGGTCAAAGTGACACAGGGATAACCTCCCTAATCAAGTCACTATACAATGACACAGGGAGAATGATTGTCCTCTATCGAACCATTTTCTTATACAAGTCAAAGTGACACGGGCACTATAGCCCTAATCAGGTCACTATATAGTGACACGGGAAAATGTTAGTTCACATGACCATTCTTCCTAATCAAGTCAAAGTGACACAGGGACTATATCCCTAATCAGTGTTGAAGAATATCGGGCAAGCAAAGTTAAGATGATTCTTCGTTACATGATAAAAAATTGTGAAGTATTTAAACAATTTATCTTAGCTTGATGTTTACTACATTATTAGCATGTGTAGGTTAACTTCTTCAAACTGCTATCAAAACAAAAGAGACAAGAACACAAATATTTGGCTTTCTGCTAGGGCCAAAACCTCTCCCTCTTGGAGAGGAAAACCCACATGAAAATCCTTCTTATAGAGATTCCAATTGACGAATACCAAGACCATGACCCTTGACACAATCTGCCTCTCCAAGACCAAACTATCAATCCTCTTCCTTAAGCACTGTTGAGATCATCATCTTGGTGCTCCTTAAGAGATTAACATTATAGAATTCTTAAGGACTTCATCACTACTGCAAGGTTGATGACAGCATTATACATCATGACTATTCCTTGAGGCTGAGATGATCTTTGTACCTTGAGATCATAGCTGCACCTCAGTGCACTGTAAGACAATGATCCTTGTCTCTTACCTTTGATGAGACTGACACTCTTTACTGTGGTGATCACTGCATATTGGAACATCATCTTATACTCTGAGTCTCTATTGTTCAAGATGTTTGGACAGTCCAAAGGATGTCACTGAGATGTATATACGAAGACTACTATGGCAAATCCATCAACACAGTTCCTTTGTCTGAGATCTTCTTCATCCAACCGAGATCCTTACAAGTATGCCGAGATCATTAGTTATGCCATTGTGATATGTCTAGACAGATCTGAATATTAAGCCAGAGATGATGAGATGTAACCCTTGTCACTTATTGCAATCCTAATCATTGTTTATATTATATCGAGGTTGCAATAGATACATTACTTGGCTCATATTCATCATTATATTGCTGAGTGAGAGATCTACCCCTGCTACAGGCTACAGGAGAACCACCGAGTTCTGGTGTCAAGGCTGCTCCTTCCCATGTGAGGTTACCTTACCACTATAATGCTAAGATTTCCATTCATAGCAATTGCGAGAATGTTCAGAGTTCACATCACTGTTGTGTCCATTACCCGAGATCATTATGCTTCATTCATGCGAGGTCTTAACTGCACCTAAACCCCAACAAAGGTGCATTCAAGCCCTAACTGTAGCTCTGCTCCTCCATGCATAAACTCAAAGGCATCCGAATTTTCTTATGTACTTTTGCACTGACCCTTCATGGGTATTTATAGTGGTTAGTCTCCTATATTGAGTTGACATACATTCATGAATCGAACGTGCCTTTTTATCATGCTGGCATAACTTTCATTTATGTATTTAATTCATATTTGAAGTCGATATGAAGTATTCTTGTTTGTTGAATTGAGGCTTTTGTGATCCATATCAAGTTTATGAGAAAATTCTTCAGCGTAAATCAGATGATAATAACTTTGTCGATGTGTTTCGAACCAACCAGTGTGGTTCATCGTCAGGACAAGTTGAAGAATCAGATCCAGGCTACATGTTAAATAGTTAGAGCAGGACCTTCAACCGCTATATTTGACCAGGTAACAGCTAAATTGACCAGCTAACGGCTATATTTTACTAGGAATCGGCTAGCAGGACAGGACCAAGGGAAAGGAGAGCAATTTAATTAAAAATTAAAATAAGTTAAAGTTAAAGAATTTAAATAATTATAAATTCAATAGTTAGTTATATTAGTATTAAATCATTTTTTTTAATTAATTTATTTTTAAATATTAATGAAAAATCCTATTGTTATAAATAAATTTAAGTTTAATATAATAAGAATCTATAATTTTATTTTATTTAATTGTTAATTTATTTATTAATTTGTTAAAAAAATAAAAAATAATAATATGTAGGCTTCTTGGAGGACTATGCTTGGTCTTTGGAGGGATGCTACACACCTTTTAGGCTAGAATACATTGCACATAGGCTCATTCAGAGCTTCTTAATACATGACATGACACTTTGACATTTAAATAAAATCTTAAAGACATCAAGAAGAAGTCTTTCACCTAGTTACACTTCTTCCTTATGAAACCTGTGTAGCAATATTACAAAAATAATTTATTACATCAATTACAAAGATCATGTCATCATGAAGACGATCCTAGTTACACTTTCTTCAACACTCCCTCTTAACTAGGGAGGTATTCATAACGCTACTTGGTCATTCTCAATCTGAAGAATTTCTCATAAGAAGAATCGAATTTGCAATCCATCTATTATAGCAGCATTTCAACCAATATTGTTTCTATTTAGCAAGGCCTTGACTAAAAACTCTATCTCTCACTTAGATCATAACACACAATTTTGGCTATACCAATGACTGATAGACACGCATTATCATTGTCTCTCTTAGGTTCATACCCACCCAGGTGTTCTCCGAGTATGCCCTACTAGGACTATTCTCATCTTGGGTTCCCAGCCCTCAAGAATATCGGTCCTCTTGCCCACTCTTGTCTTAGATTCCCTACCACATCCTCAAAGAGTGTCAGATTCCATAAGATTACACAATCCTCCATTCTTTCTTCCAAACCGAAGACAAGAATGTCGTGT
Source organism: Pinus taeda (assembly GCA_000404065.3). Classification (NCBI taxonomy): domain Eukaryota; kingdom Viridiplantae; phylum Streptophyta; class Pinopsida; order Pinales; family Pinaceae; genus Pinus; species Pinus taeda. The sequence continues at coordinate 119,237 of APFE030110476.1, read as the reverse complement.
CTAAGTCTCTCTCTTAATTAGGGACGAGTTCCAAGTTTCTCTTTTCTCAGAAACTTTCTCGAGTTCCTTTGCTCATAGGAACTTCCCAAAGCTCCCTATTACCCATGGACTCTATCATTAGTGATTTATAGGGTCTTCTAGTTGACTGACGATCCAAGGCTTTGATGTCATCAATTTATTCACAGGTAGGGTTCAACCATCCATCACTTTCCTTCGTCATGTCATTCCTTCTTTCCTGAAAAGTATCCTCCTTGGCTTTAAATCTAGGGCTTCCTTCATAAGTTCTTATGTCTTCACGTTTATTCAATAGTGATTGCTTTAGATCACAAGGTACATAGTTGTGACTTCCTTCACAACTCTCCTTTCCTTGATCCTACACACATACCCAGACTTATCCAAGAGGTCAGACACCAAAAATAAATCATATTAACTTTTGGTGATGGCCTTCTTCCATTGACATATTCTTATAAGTATCAATCATCCTGCATACATGTTGACACATCTCCCAATGATATCTATTGTCAAGGATCCTCATCTTTTCAGACTTCCATCAGAGTCTTCACATAATTCTGGGAGGTTTCCTGGTCAAGTCTTCCTGATCCTCTAGAATTTGATTGTCTTCATCATGGTTACATGTTTCATGATCTCTTTCATCCTCATATCTTTCATTCCCAAGAGATCTCAGAGTTCTTCAATTGTACTCAACTACCTCAACCTTCATATGAGGACATATTATGTTGATTTCATCTTACTCTGACTTATGTCTTTCTGCATCATTTCAGAGGATGAGACCTATTCCCTTTTGATCATGCTTGATCCATTTCATCTACAACCACAATCATGACATTACAATATAAAATGCAAATATAAATACAATCATACATACCTCATTTTCCTTTAGGTATTTTCCTGTAGCTTCGTTGATTCAAAAGATATTCTATCCCTTGGTCTTCTTCATTCTTCATGTCATTGAACCACCATCTCATTAGTTCCAAGAGTTGGAATTTCTGACGAGACATTTGTTGCCTTCCTGGACTAGGAGATCCTCCACTAACATCTCTTATTAGAGATCCTTTAGAATCTAGTATATCCCCATCTGGAAAATGTTTCCTTGGATGACTTCTCCCCTTTCCTTTAATGTACATGGAGATTCCCAAGAGCTATGTTCTTCATGATTCCATACTAGCTCTTGCTTCTATGATGCCACGATGCATATTCTTACTATGTTCATATCTACAAGGACTTCTGATAGGATCCTTTTGAGAGGGATACCATCTCATTCATAGTGAAGATCTATTACCCCCTCTTTCCCTTGATCCTTTTCTCAGCTTCCTCCATCCTTCCAGCAATATGACTTCCTCTTCCATAGTACTATTTTGTCTTGTCAACCTTCCTTTACTTATCATCACTTATCTGTGTCCTATCAACTTTCATGTTGATCGAGGTAACCTTCTTGTTCATGTTATCTTTCTTATCAATATCAATATCAATGATCATCATTTTTCCGAGATCTTGTAACTGAGATCTCATGAAGATATTTATTCATTCCTTTGCACCTATTATTCTTCATTTTAGAGAGTATATCCTCTTATGGCTCCTTTCTTATTCCATAGAACCTTAAGAGTTTTCATGACTTTAAAGGAGACCTTGATGTGCTGACTTCATTTCTTCATATGGATTCTGTCAATCCTACTACAGGACCTTTTGATGACATGTCTAACCCATAGATCTTCTTGCAATGATGAATTCATCAAACCAAACTTGATTATAAAATAAAATATACTTACTTGATATGTGAAGATGAGATATTCACCTTGATCATGTTGATAGTTGATGAGGTAGATGCATTGATGCTACCTCCATATAGGATCCTTGCTGAATCTTATCTTCAAGCCTTCAAAATAATTGTCTTGAACATCTGATCCTTGAGAGACTCAATAGATAGAGTTATTATGGATGTGTCAACTAACACTTTCATTATTCATCGAGTTATGTTCATACAACTTGTGACTGAAGTGTAGTGAGACCCATTACTATGTTGCATGTGATTTGATTTTGTATGCCCTTGAACATCAGGCTTTTGACAATCCGAGTTGTCAAGACTATAGAAGTGAGATTGAGATCATTCTAGGATATATCAAAAATGTGGAAGTCACCAAAGTGATTTCCATGAATGCTTCATCCTTTGAATCTTGTCATTCAAACTCTTTGCTGTAGATTTGATGATGTAGACTTCTTCTTGAATCTAGGTCTCATTCTTTAATTGTAGATCCTTCAGCTAGATTGATGCCTCAACCTCTGAATGTATCTTTTCTGCCCCTTTCCTTGATTGTTGAACCAAAACCTCTGATACCATGTTGAAGAATCTAGGGCAAGCAAAGTTAAGATGATTCTTCATTACATGATAACAATTTGTGAAGTATTTAAATGATTTATCTTAGCTTGATGTTTACTTCATTATTAGCATGTGTAGGTTAACTTCATCAAGCTGCTATCAAAAAAAAGATACAAGAAACAAATATTTGTCTTTCTACCAAGGCCAAAACCACTTCCCCTTGGAGAGGAAAACCCGCACGAAAATTCTTCTTATAGAGATTCCAATCGACGAATACCAATATCATGACCCTTGACACAATCTGCCTCTCCAAGACCAACCATCAATCCTCCTCCTCAAGCATTGTTGAGATCATCATCTTGTTGCTCCTTAAGAGATTATCATTAATGCATTCTCAAGGACTTCATCATTGCTGCAAGGTTGATGAGAGAATTATACATCATGACTATTCCTTGGGGCTGAGATGATCTCTATACCTTGAGATCATAACTGCACCTCAATGCACTGTAAGACCATTATCCTTGTCTCTTACCTTTGATGAGACATAAACTCTTTACTATGTTGATCACTGCATATTGGAACATCATATTATACTCTCAGTCACTGTTGTTCAAGATGTTTGGACAGTCTTAAGGATGTCACTGAGATCTATATACGAGGACTACTATGGGACATCCATCAACACAGTTCCTTTTTCCAGTAGCTTCTTCATCCAACTGATCTCCTTACACGTATGCCAAGATCATTAGCTATTCCATTGTGATATGTCTAGACAGATATTAATATTAAGACAGAGATTTTGATATGTAACCCTTGTCACTTATTGTTATCCTGATCATTGTTTATATTATGTCAAGGCTGCAATAGATACATTACTTGGATCATGTTAATCATTATATTGCCAAGTGAGAGATCTACCCCTACTACAGGAGAACCAATAAGATCTGGTGTCAAGACTGCTCCTTCCCATGCAAGGTTAGCTTACCACTGTAATGATGAGGTTTCCTTTCATAGTAATGCCGAGAATGTTCAAACTTCACATCACTATTGTGTCTATTATCTGAGATCATTTTGCTTCATTCATGTGAGGTCTTGACTACACCTAAACCCCAACCGAGGTGCAGTCAAGCCCTAACTATGGCTCTGCTCCAACATGCAAAAACTCAAAGGAACCTAAATTTCTTGTGTACTTTTATGTTGACCCTTCATGGGTGTTTATAGTGGTTTTCCCCCTATATTGAGCCAACATACATTCATGAACTGAAGTGTCTTTTTATCAGGCCGACAGAAATTTCATTTATGTATTTAATTCATATTTCAAGCCGACATGAAGTATTCTTCCTTGTTTTCGCTTGAAAACTTCTTGGAGGATTATGCTTGGTCTTTGGAGGGTTGTTACACACCTTGTAGGCTAGAATACATTGCACATAAGCTCATTCAAAGCTTCTTAATACATGACATGACTCTTCGACATTTAAATAAAATCCTAAAGATATCAAGAAGAATTCTTTGACATAGTTACACTTCTTGCTCATGAAACCCATGTAGAAAGATTACAAAAATAATTTATTACATCAATTACAAAGATCATTTCATCATGAAGACCGAACCTAGTTACACTTTCTTCAACACTCCCTTTTAACTAGGGAGGTATTCATAATGCTACTTGGTGATTCTCAATCTGAATAATTTCTCATAATAAGAATCGAATTTGCAATCCATCTGTTATAACATCATTTCAACCAATATTGTTTCCATTTAGTTGGGCCTTGATTAACAGCGTTATCTCTCACCTAGATCAGACCACACAATGTTGGCGAGACCAATGACTGATAGACACACATTATCATTGTCTCTCTTAGGATCATACCCACCTCGGTGTTCTCCGAGTATGCCCTACTAGGACTATTCTCATCTTGGGTTCCCAACCCTCAAGAATATCGGTCCTCTTTCCCACTCTTGACTTGGATTCCCTACCACATCCTCAAAAAGTTTTGGATGCCAGATGATTACACAATCTCCCGTTCTTTCTTCCAAACTGAAGACACTAATGTTGTCTCTAACTCTCCCTCTTAATCAGGGATGAGTTCCAAGTTTCTCTTTTCTCAAAAACTTGCTCGAGTTCCTTTGCTCATAGGAACTTCCCAGAGCTCCCTCTTACCCAAGGACTTTATCATCAGTGCCTTATAGGGTCTTCTATTTGACTGACGATCCAAGGCTTTGATGTCATTAATTTCTTCACATGTAGGGTTCAGCCATCCATGACTTTCCTCCATCATGTCATTCCTTCTTTCCTAAAAAGTATCCTCCTTGGGTTTACATCTAGGGCTTCCTTCATAAGCTCATTTGTCTTCACTTTTCTTCAACATTGATTTCTTTGGATCACAAGGTACATAGTTGTGACATCCTTCACAACTCTCCTTTCCTCGATCCTACACACATACACATATTTATCCAAGACGTCAGACACCAAAAACAAATCACATATTACCTTTTGGTGATGGCCTTCTTCCAGTGACATATTCTTGTAGGTATCAATCATCTTGCATACATGTTGACACATATCCCAATGATATCTATTGTCAAGGGTCCACATCTTTTCAGACTTCCATCAGAGTCTTCACATCATTCTGGGAGGTTTCCTGGTCAAGTCTTCCTGATCCTCTAGATGTTGACTTCCTTCATCATGGTTGCATGTTTCAAGATCTTTTTCATCCTCATGTTTTTCATTCCTAGGGGCTCTCATATTTCTTCAATTATATTCAACTACCTCATACTTCATATGAGGACATATTATATTGATTTCATCTTAGTCTGACTTATGTCTTTCTGCATCCTTTTAGAGGAGGATATCTCTTCCCCTTTGATCATTCTTGATCCATTCTATCTACAACCAAATATCATGACATTACAATGTCAAATGCAAATATAAATATAATCATACATACCTCATTTTCCTTCAAGTATTTTCCTACAGCTTCATTGATTGAAAAGATCTTCAATCCCTTGGTCTGCTTCATTCTTCATGGTGAAAATAACGTCACCATTGTAATAATTCTTTGATTTGTAAAAATGAATCCTTTGAGTTGTAAACTTTTTTGAGCACAATAGTTGAAACCCAAGTCTGCCATCACTCAGGTTTTCCAATACTATGTAGCCGCTCCAATTCTTCCTCTGCGAAAATACATTAATTTTTGGTGAATGGTCCAGTGTGCATTACTCTACCCAAACCTATCTTCAGGTGTGCGTTATCTACCATACTGAACGTTTTTTTGAGATACCAACCGTATTTCCCCTATCATCTGTGTCTTTCCCAATAGCGACAAAGACCATGGTGGTTTTTGTGGCGTAACTATAGAGATTATTGTTTTTCATGGGTGACAACATATGGGCTTTGAGCATGATGCAGTCATGTGTTGGACGGTAATGTAGACAGTAACGAATGAATCTGCATTCTGGTTGATGATGGTGAACTTTCGATCTTTAAATTTGTTCGTGTTTTTTGGAGCTCCCATCGAGGAGTTATGGTGCGTTTGAATTATGTTGGTGTATATATGTTTTATATGGTGCGTTAATCATGCTTATCTTGCATAGATATTTTGTTTCTATGAGTCATGTTTGCTTCTCCACATAAACTAGCAATCCACCTGGTGAAGAAGATGGAAAAGCGTTGGTGAAAAACGCTCATTGGGCAACCCCGAAATTTGAAGCAGGTGGAGAAGAAGAATGGAATCATTTGTCGCCATTAGAATTGATAACTACTGGACATTTTTTTGTGTATCATTCTTTGCGTTGAAAAATGCAAAGAAGAATAATTAAACACTCTTGAAACCCTATGTTCATTCAACGTAGACTGCAACAAAATTCATTATATGCATTGACATGATTTATATCAACAGTTAGAGGAGGGGAAGTGAAGCAAGCCAACAAAATACCAGCAACTCGAGGGCTTGGTTTTGGTTACTCTTTCCCTTGCATTTTCAAACAATCTGGGTGCCTCCATAACCATACATATTGGTTTGTGCACTCCCTATAGATTTTCAAAGCTCGGGAAATTTGTATGGTGCAACTTTGAACCTTGGCCATCGAAATCCACAGAGCTCAAAATAAAGGAGGTGACCCCGAAACGCTTCTTAACAGGCTTGAATTTCTCCCCTAGTCGTGGTCTTGGTTAGCATTCTAAGCGTGTCTCTTGACTGGCAAGTCCATGGCTAATACTTTCATGAGGAAACAAACTTCCTTTTAGATGTTCATATATGTGCGATGGTTCACCGTGAGTGGAGTGTTGAACTTCTGGTGTGTCGTTATATATATGTATCGGTGAGTTTATATACACAGTGTTGATATAGTGTTGAAGTCATGCAAGAATGATACCTTGATCCTGCCCTTCTTGTTCCTACTCCAGTAATGCACTACACATTGAAGAGCTAGGAATTGGTTTGAACATATTTCATTTACTTGACCTAGAGAAAAAATGGCTAGACTTAATGGAGTATTAGAGTTTTTGAAAACTCTGATACAACCTACTATTGATAACACAGTCCAAATCAGTATGGAAACTCTCTTGGATATTGGAACCTGTTTGCAAAATGCACATGAAAAGATAGAGTTTTTGCAACTTGAATCACAGTTACAAAGAGATGAGTTACATCAGCATAAGCATCATGACACCCATCAGCAGCCAACAAGTGGTCAAATCAGTAACATTGAGGTTGACTCCCATCATGTGCCCATTTTAGGAGAAAATTTGCATGCAGATGCAGAAATTCAACATGCACTTCCCAAGCCCATCATTAGGCCTTAGGAAGAGGTTGTCAAAAATAAGCACAGAATTGGTCTTGGATATGAGAAGGATGTGCCTTTTCATATTTCATACTATTCCAAGCCCATTCAATTTCAAAGTGTTGGGTTTCTTCATGGCGGTTCACCTTCACTTGTTCTAAATTCTGCTCCTCCACATTCGCAGCCAAAAGTTGTTAAATGCCAACATTGTGACCGAGTTGGCCATATGAAAGATCATTGTTTTGATCTTCATCCATATGAGCATTGTTATAAAACCACTCATTCTTCAAACAGATGCTTCAAAAACAAGCCTCTTGCAAGAACGAAGATTCATCTTGGATGATTGCTTCTTCACAATGGGCTTCAACATCCAAGAAGATATTTCAATCATATGTCAGAACTTGTTCTAAAGTATTGAACAATCTTGTAGTTGAGTTTTCTCCATCATCTCACCTTGTATCTAATGGGGGCGAAGTGGTGGTCATCTGCAAGCTTCAAAGCCACATCAAGTGAGCATAAACCACAACCTACCATACCAGATTCTGAGTTGTAGCCAGAGACAAAGATGCCCCTGAGCATGCCTTTGGTTGATGATCAGCCTTAAACTATCTATGCGAGGTTGATACATCTCTCCAAATAATTGGGGACACTTCCTCTAGTAGAATACTTCAGCTTCTTTCTAGTTTTGGAAGAGTTCCAGAAATTGCATTAAGCATTCCAAAGTTGGTGGTCATCCTTAAACCATCACAGGTTGAGACCTCCATTTTCAGGTTGAGGTTCTCCCTTTTTATGTGGGGTGAGACCTCCCTTTCAAGGTTTAAGGTTTCCCTCTTCAAAACATGAGGAGCATTTCCTCTAGCAGAAGACCTCAACTTCATGCCCGATTTGGAAGAGTTCTGGGAACTGCACTAAGTGTTCCATTGTTGGTGGTCATCCTTAAACCACCCCCCTTATACCAACATTTCAGAGAGCACATTCAACCTAGTGTTGCCATGCATTTTTGCACATTTTATATTACATCTCTCTTCTTGGACTCATACATACCCCTTGGGATTAAAAGGGGGAATGTTCGACACATAATCCTCTATGGGTTGGTGTGGGATGTGAACAACCACCAAAGTGCAAGAGACCACTTGGAATATGAATCCAAGGGTCACACCAACGTACTATATATATGTATATCATGTCAATAATATATGCAATCTCATGCTTATCCTTCATATTCAGCCTTCGCCATGTATGTGTTTAACGCTGGTCAAACTGCAAAATGTCTATGATTTTCGGCCCTACAATTTTGTCCTGTAATTCCGTTCACCTTATGCCACATGTGGGAGAGAGAGAATGCCCAATGGTGTACGAATCAATGAAGGGATGATAGGGAATGTGTGAAATATGAAGATGCCAAATGAGGTGGGATGACACTTGTATTTATATAAGTCGATGAGGGTGAAGAGTAATCTCTATTGGGCTTCATAAGCCTACATGATGATGTGATCGACCTGAACAAATTGTACATGAGTAGGCATAAATTCAAAATCATACTTCTACTCGTACAAATGAGATGATATTTATATCAATCTTGGTCCTCTCGAAAAGATGAATCTAATGCAATCATCATATCCATCAAGAGAGTTATCCCAAGGTAAAAATTTTCCGTAGTTTCCAATTTTTACACTCCCCCTCAACTAGGGATAATTCCATCTGTCAATCCATCAATCATCACCGATCATCATGCCATCATGTCATCATGAACCATCTTTGTATCTCATCTCTTCTTTGTTGAACATTGATATGAATAATGAAGAAGAATCGATCTAGAGTGAGTCACAAGACCTTACCACTCTCCATTGACAAAATTCATTCCAAAGGTAAAACATCAATCGTACTTGATCTCAGATCAAGTGGTTGAACACCATGCATCTTATAAATAGGGAGTACGACAGTACACGATGTGCCCATCGGTAGTGTTATGGTCCCTATCCACTTTTTCCAACTCATTAACCAGATGAGAGGTACTTCCCATGAGTCTCAGACTACATGGGTAGGATGTATGTTGGGGCATCAGTAGGAGAAGGTGAACCACTCATCCTGCTCATATGCCATAGGAGAAGGTGAACCGCTTATCCTATGCATATGGAAATTGTAGGGGAAGGTGAAAAACTCACCCTACACACATGCCAACCATCATGGTGTATCACAAGGGAAGGTGAACCACTCACCTTGTATATAACACACTAATAGGGGAAGGTGAATCACTCACCCTATGGTCGCTCAAAGCTCCAAGAAGTATCTAAAGCCCCTAGGAGCTCCTAGAGCTCAATGTCCAACTTAAGCAAGATCCTCATGGGAGGTCTTTCCATGACTCCAAGTCTCTCTCGGAAGGTTAAGAATTTGAGCTTCCTCAAGGACTTCGTGAGGATATCTGCGACCTACTCATCAGTTCTAATGTATTGGACCCTTATTTCTCCCTATTGTATCATATCCTGAATAAAGTGGTACTTGATATCAATGTGCTTAGAGCAATCGTGGAGCACGAGATTCTCTAAAAGATGAATCCCACTCTGGTTGCCACATAATATCACAGTGGTATCCATCACGTGCTCAAATATCTCACTAAAGAGCTTCATTGACCAAACAACTTTACAACATGCCATACTAGTTGCAATGTATTCGGCTTTGGCAGTGCTTGGAGCAACTGAAATTGAAGTAGACCCTAATGAGAAGCAACATCCAGACGTACTCTTACAATCCTCCACACTTCCATCCCATTCAGCATCTGTATAACGATGCAGCCTCAAATTCCCAACAGTGTATCTCATTCCATAATTGACTGTGCTCAGGAGATATCTCAAGGGATTCTTAGTAACAATCCAATGTATGCGATGAGGCTGACCATAAACTGAATCAATGTATTCACAGCAAAGCATATGTAAGGACGAGAGTTTATGAAGAACATGACGGCCCCCACAAGTTGTCTATATTTGGAAGGGTTTACTAATTCGAGCCCAGCAGCACTTCCACATAGTTTCATGAAGATGAGTTCCATTGGAGTAGACATAGAATTTCAATCCACCATCCCATATCTCTCGAGCAGCTTCACAATGTATTTTCCTTGAGAAAGGAAAATCTTACCTGACTTTTGCCAAATCTCCAGGCCTAGGAAGTAGTGCATTAAACTTAGGTCTACACTCTTGCATTGATAAATGAGATGGTATGCATATGTCAGAAAGGAATCTTCTACATAAAGGACCAAAATGAGAGGCATGTCCTTTTAAACCTTGAAGTATATGTTAGGATCATCTTTTCTCCTTGTAAATCCCATTTTCATAAGTTAATTATCGTTCCTCTCATGCCAAGCCCTAGGGGCTTACTTCAACCCATAGAGGGATTTCTTCAACCTACACACGTGTGTCCTTCGATCTTGTACTTCAAACCTAGGAAGTTGTTCCAAGTAGACTTCCTACTTAAGCAAGCCATGCAAAAAAGAAGTCTTAACATCCATTTGGTGTAGGCTCCATCCCTGAGAAGCAGCAAAAGTAATAATCGATCGGATAGAGGTATATCGGGCAACTGGTGCAAATATCTTGTCATATTCCACTCCTTCCTTTTGAGAGAAGCCTCAAGCAATGAACTTGGCTTTATATTTTTCAGCACTCCCATCAGCTCCATGTTTGATTTTGTAAAGCCATTTAGATGTGACCACAGACTTGTCCTTGGGCCTAGGAACCACATCCCAGAAATCATTCTTCATGATTGATTTGTATTCCTCATTCATCGCATCCTTCTAGACTTGGTGCATTATGGCTTCTTTGAATATACATGGCTCAAATTGAAAAATAACACTCATAGCAACAAGGTACCCTTGATACTTGTTTGTCTTCTTACTTTCACAAAATGTCCCTCTTGGAGCAACTTGTCCTTTAGCATCTTCGAGAGTACCCTTGAGCCACAAAGGTATTTTTCTTGAGGTAGAGGGGTCATTAGGTGGTGGATCAATGGGATCCATTGAGCCTTCAACATTGGGCATAGATTCATTTGTCGAAGATTCAACTTGTTTATCTATAGCATTATCATTCTCCTTTCCTGGAATGGGGAGACCTTTAGCTTTCCCAAGGGCAGGGTCTTCATCAAATGTAACATCGTGGCTTTCTTCCACATCTCGTTGACCAAGCACATAGATTCTATATGCCTTTGATTTTTCATTGTAGCCTACAAAGTTTCCTTTCTTCCTGCATGCTCCCAACTTGTTTCTCTTCTCTTTAGGCACATGAAAACATGGGACAACCAAATATTCTAAAATGAGAAACATCAGATGTCTTACGAGTGAAAAATTCTTCAGGTGTCTTGAAATCCAATGTTTGAAGTGGACACCCATTTTGAACATACACAATAGTATAGGCAGCTTCTCCCCATAATAACTTTGGTATACCTAGATCATGGAGCATGGAAAGGGTGGCTTCCATGATCATTCGATTATTCCTTTCGGAAACACTATTTTTCTCGGGAATGTATGCAAAGGTTGTCTCCGTCTTAATGTCAACCTCTCTACAAAAGTCATTGAATTCATTTGATTCATATTTGGTTCCATTGTCAGTCCTCAAATTTTGATCTTCTTCCTTGTTTTATTCTCCACCAAAGATTTGAAAGAACGAAACCATTTGAACACTTTATCCTTCTTCTTCAAGAAATAGATCCATATTTTGCCAGAGAAGTCGTCCACAAAGATAGCATAATAAAAGTATACTCCCAATTATGTTACAGGGAACATACCAAATAGGTCATAATGGACCAGTTGAAGAATATCAGAAATTTGACTTTCACTTGAAGGGAATGCTCCCCTTGTAAGTTTCCTAGTTGCACAACCCTGACAAACTCATTCATGATTCATGTTGAATTTCAGCATACATGTGACCATCTTCCTTACCCCAGGTAAGGCTTTGTAATGAAGGTGGGAAAATCTTTGATGCCATAATTCAGATTGAGGAGAAGTATCATAAGACATGGCTCCCAAAGGACTTCCTCCAACTTGATAAATATCATCAACCATAAATCCAAGTGTAAATGCACGTTTAGGGTTTCTTTGCCAAATACGTACCTTTCCATCAATGAATGCTACCTTGAAGCCTTTATCTTCCATCACAGAAATAGATATCGGGTTATTCTTCAAATCAGGCACATACAATACTTCTTGTAGATGAATGATTTGACCTTGATTCAAGTGAAGAGTGACAGTACCTATCCCTTTTACAGGATAGGTGGCATTATCTCCAAGTATGATCTCCAAATTAGTATTCTTTTCAATCAAATTTAAGAGGGCCTCTTTGTACCTAGTGAAGTGCCTTGAGGCTCCACTATCAATCAACCAAGGATCCAACGTATCCAGAGGAGAGGTAGTAGATAAAGCGGAAATTAGATGAAATTCATTTTTTTTTCTACAACATCACTTTTCTCATACCTAGAATTTCTTGATCTTTTGGGAGGTTGACCATTCCCATATCGAGAAGCGGGAGCATTCCTCTTTCCTTTATTGGTGAACTTGGTGTTCCTTTTATTGTCATTGCCTTTGTAAGTGTTGTGGTTGTTGTTGTCATCATCCCTTAGAGTATCCTTCTTGTGAGAACACTCTCTAGCATAATGGCCAAACCTATTGCAATTGTAGCACCTTCCTTTTCTTCCTTCTTTGAATCCCTGCTTAAATCCTTGACCTTGTTTTCTTGGACCAACATTGTTGTTCCTCTTATCATGAGTGGAGAAAGTAGTATGATCATTTCCATTTGAAGGCTTATCTCACTCCATCATCCTTGTTTCTTCTTGAGTGCATCTAGCCAACAATTAATCAAAACCAGGAATCCTATCACTATTGAGGATGGTGGTGTCAAACACTTCCCATGCTCTTGTAAGACCTCCAAGTGCAATGAAAGTGAGATCCCTTTCAGCAACAACTTCTCCAATAGATAGAAGTTCATTCTTGATTTGTGTGATCCTCGTGAAGTAGGATTGGATAGACTCCCCTTTGTCCATTTCGATGTCCTTCAACTTGTTCTTGAGAAAGAAGAATTGATTTGCATTGTTCATTTTGAACATCCCAACCAACTTGTCATACATCTCCTTAGATGTTTCCAAATCAGAAATACAGGAAGCCAAATGCTTTTGAATGGAGTCTATGATAATTCTCTTAGATTTGGCCCCACCTTTCTTGTACTTTTTTTTTTTTTCAGCAGCATGTAAATTTGAGGAGGCTCCACCACTCTTCCCTTTACATAGCCCATTCTATCATGCTCTTCTAAAGTCAAGTCCAAGTCATCTTCCATGCATGATAGTTAAATTTGTCCCTAATTCTATCCTTATATTTGAAGTAGGATGTAGAATCCATTGAATCTAGACCAAGATTCTTGTCTAACAACTTTTCTTAGTGATTTCTTTTCTCTCTTTCTTGGGCTTTGTCTTCACATGGGCTCTGATACCATGTTAATTTTTGTTAACAATGGTATGTTTTATGCTTAGCACAATTTACTTCAATGTTCCTTAGAATCCCAATAACAATTTCCAATTTCAAATAGCAATCACAATAATCACATTGACAGTAAAAGTTTATAGAACATGAAACAAAATGCAAAAGACATGCCAAGAAAAGAGGACACCAGATTCGACGGATGCCAAGGGAAAACCCCAATGTGGGGAAAACCCTTTGATCGAATCTTCTTATTATTATATAAATGTTCATCAGAGAGAGAGAGTACAAAATTCAAATTGACGTGCCCAATTCAAAGTCAAAACAACCCTGTAAATTTTTGCAGTCAAACTTCAACCCTAACCAGAAAAGTCAACTGTGGTCAAAGTAACAATAGAATTTCCTCAAAATATCTTGGTCTTCCCCAATCAAACTTGGTCTAATCATAAGGTCAAAGTTAGCCTAAAATAGTGACAAAGACAGTAGTCAAACTTGGTCAAACTATTGTCTGAAATCTACAGTCAACCAACAATTTTGGTCTACGGTCAAAATGCACAGAATGCCTCGATTTATTTGCCAAAGATGCAGCCTAATGAGACAGAAATAACCCCAAAAAATTGAAGTCAAATGATTCCTGGAAGGTCATGGTCAATGTTGGTCAAACTGCAGAATTTCAGTGATTTTCGGCCTGCAATTCTATCTTGTAATTCCATCCTCCTTGTGCCACACGTGGGAGAGAGAGAATGTTGAATGTTGTACGAACTAATGAGGGAAGGAGAGAGAATATGTGAGATGAAGATGTGAAATGAGGTGGGAGGACACGTATGTTTATACAAGTCGATGAGGGTGAAGAGGCATGTCTATTGGGCTTCATGAGCCTACATGATGATGTGGTAGACCTGAACAAATTGCACATGAGTGGGCATAAATTCAAAATCATACTTCTACTTGTCCACATGAGATGAACTTTATATCAATAATGGTCCTCTCAAAAAGAGGAATCTAATGAAATCATCATATCTATCAAGAGGGTTTTCCCAAGGTGGAATTTGGCCCTAGTTGCCAATTTTAACATTAAGAAATACACTTTGTTACATGTTTGTAACATCATATTCGTGATTCAAGAATTCACAAGTTATTTGTTTCATATGATAGACAACAAGAAATTATTAATTTTTTCTTTGTCAGGGCCATGTTCACTCTTAACCTTATGGTAATCACCCTTAGTAGTTGATTATTCACTTCAATTTCCCAATGGAATTAGCACTAGTTTTGATTCTCTCATCATTTATTTTATAAACCTTTACTACAAAACTTATTTTGTGAAGCCATTCTTCATTTCACTCTAAGCCCTTACTCCATAAACCTTTAGCAATTCTACATTAGGGAAGTCCCCCTTGGTTGGAGAAGAGCCAACCCAAAGTTTGAAGAAAGAGGGTATGGTGACATTGGTCTTCCTCTTAGTTTCCCATAGGTTAGTACTAATATTCCTTAATTGTATAAGTTTTTGATATGTGAAATAATGTTTTTAGTGCCACTAGTGGGGATAAAGTCAATTTCTCAAATTGTGTAGATTCGTTTCACTGATTTTATGAGTACTTGTCCTATATATCTCTCACTAAGAATATGACTCCATGAAAAAATGAAGTCCTTGTTCCTTGCTGAATTTTTAACACAATATTGTGTGTTGGGTGATCACACTCAAGAAACTTCAAGCCATTTGAAGATTTGCCTTGGTGACTCCACATATTGGTATGAAGTATGATCATATATATTTCAAATTTCTTAGATTTGAAGTGAAGATGTATATCTCCATTGTGCAAAAAGTTGGAAGCTAAATTTATTATTCATCTAGATTTGTCAAGCATTCACATATATCCATGAGTTCCATCATAAACTATGGAAGAAACATCCTCCAATATTTTATGGAAACCAAGATCATTTCCTTTCAAATTTTCTACATCTTTAATTTATTTGATTGTAGATATTAACATTGTTCATGAAGATATAATGATTAAAATGTTTTCCCTTTCCATCAAAATCAATGTAAATGAATGTTTTTATTGTTGGAAGAATTTATCATTGATGACAAATGGTAAATGGATCAGCATTTTTTTTGATGATTTGTGTGCACAAATCAAGTGAATTTGGGTACAAGGACCCTCTAGATTGGTAGCCCTTGTTACATCGTTTTGTTTGATAGGTGCCATACCTTGTGAGTCCTCATGGTTTGAGAGATATTGATGTTTGAATTTTGATGCCTCAAATGGATGGGTTTAGCACTATCACTTCCCGCATTATATCCATAGATTTAATATTTTATTTCTACCCTAGAAGAAGGTCGAACTGAAATTCAATTTGTCCTAAATTCATATATCCTTGTAATCCTTGATAACATACATTTAGAGATACAAAAAAATAATTTTTATTATGCCTCAACCTCCTTGTTCAAGTCGGCCTAAATAGAAAATTTATCAAGTTGGCTCTATCAAAAAATTGTGGCTTTTCAAAAGGAGAAGTTGGCCTTGTCTTGGTTGACTTGTTTAATATAAATAAAAGTATCTTCCCCTCAATTCTATCACCTAACTTGGTCAAGCAAAAAAAAGAAGAAGAATCGAGCCTAAGGAAGTAGTGAACAATGTTTATACCTCATGAGCCTAGAGGAAATTTGAAGGTATATTTTCTTGGTCTTTTATCTCTGATCTTGGGTAAAGGTTATTGGTGGATTTTCTTATTAGGTTTTGGGACATTTTTAAAGCTATATTTTCATCCTCTTTTGTTGCATATTGTGGAACAGAGTTGGGACTCTTCTTGGAGAAAATTCAGCCTCCTTTACATGTGCAAATATTGGCATTTCATAGGATAAGTTTGGGCCTGTGCATAGAGTTTGGCACCCCTCTCTGTGGAATTTTGGGGAATTTTGGGCTTATTGAAATTTGGCCCCGAGGCAATATTTGCGGCCCCTATGCAGCCTATGGTAATTCGACCCTGAGGAAATAGTTTCAGCCTCCTATAACAGACCTCGGTCCCAAGGCAAAGAAGGGTATTCAGACCTGAGTTTTGACCATACTTGGAGCTAACCTTGAATCATTTTTTAGAATACCTTGCATCAATTTTTTAGCACACTTTGGATCAATTTTTTTATCAGACCTTGAGCTGTCCTTGGATCAAATTCTTGAGTAGAATTTGATTAGATTTTCGATTAGACTTTGATTAGACTTCAAAAAGATTTGGAGTAGGCTTTTTGAAGCAAACTTGGAGACACTTATTGAGAAGAATTAAAGCATATTTTTGGAGCACTTGTTGAAGAATTATTGAGGTCATCTTTGTAGCAGACTTGAAGCAAATTTGGAGACCTTATTTTGAGCAGACTTGGAGAGTTTTAAGCAAAATTTTTGGACATGACCTTGAAGAATCCTTGAAGCACTTTTGAAGCATATTTGGAGTAGGTTTTGGAATAACTTTTAGAAGCATACTTTGATATTGATCTTGAAGAAGTTGGGGTAAGATCACTTATGGGTTTGATGATATAAGGTATGCACTTCTTAGTTGAGCTATTGATATGACAAGGGGAAGATTTGAATTTGTTTGAGTGATGTTGTAATTGGGCCATTGTCCCTGGTAAGAGAGCCCAAGAAGATATTATTTTATCTTTTATTATATAGGGTCATAGGGTAGTGCTAGGGGAGGAAGTTGTAGCTTCCTTAAGGAGGTTGTCACCTCCTTCCAGTGCGAGCCAATAAATCTTGGGGTTGTAGCCCTTCCAGTTGTAGCTAGTAAACTAGAAGTTGTAGCTTCCCGTGAATATAAAATATTGTGCGCGCGCACACACACACACACACACACATATAAATAGTGTTCCTTTGATGTGATTTTATTGGTTAATTGTTTGATACTTAAATTGTTGAAATTTATGAAATATTGATTCACCCCTTCCCCCGCCCACCCCCCCCCCCCCCTCCCACCTAGACAATATTTCCAACAATTGGTATTAGAGAAAGTTACCCTCTAATAGTCTAATCATTAAAGGGAATATTGCAAGAAAATATGGAAATAGAAGGCATCTCTTCAAGAACAATTCTGGTGTTTAATAGAAACTATTATCAACCGTGGAGCAGTTGCATGGAAACCTACTTGAAGGCCTTAGGAGTGGATGTTTAGCTCTCCATCATAAATGGCTACAAAGTTTCTAAAAAACGACCAACATATCCTAATGAGAAGAATTTGTTTAGATGTAATTCAAAATCTCTTCACACCATCATAGGTGATTTGTTCAGAAACATTAAGTCAAGGTGATGACCTGAACCATAGCCAAAGAAGTTTGGGATAAACTTAAAACTTTGTATGAAGGTGATGATAAAGTCAAGTAGGTTAAACGTCAAAAGTATAGAGCTTAGTTTGAAAATTTGAAAATGGATGAAAACAAATATATTGTGGCTTACTCAAAGTACATGAATTTGTCAACGCCATCAAAGGATTAGGAGAAAAAACTTGAAGATCCTATCATAGTACAAAAGGTCCTGAGATCACTTCCCTTGAAATACAATGCCAGGGTATCTAACACTAAAGAAAACAAAGACGTGACTAAGGTCACAATGGAAGAATTACATAGCACTCTTACAACATATAAAACAAGAATAGATATAGTAGTTACATAAGATGGAACATCAACCAGAGAAGCAACTTTTAACGCCACAAGGAAGACAAGAAACAAAGAACTCAAGGTTCAAGGAACTACACATCATGATTCAAATGTAGAAGAAGAAAATTTCATCGAGAAGCTAAAAAGGGGAATGGGAAAACACAAAGGTAAGTTACCTTTCAAATGTTTTAAATGTGGAAAATTAGGTCCTTATACTAACAAATGTCCTTTAAAGGAAAAGAAAAGCTTCCACAAGAAAAATCTTTATTCCAAAGAAGGCAACAACTCTTCAAATGAAAGTGATATAGAAGAACCATAAGAAAGAGAAGCTATCTTCATAACCTAAGAAAATCAAGATAATTATCACAACGATGAATAAATCAATGATTTAGATGATGAAGAACAAAATATGAGAATAGATTCTTTTTGGGGAGTCAGAAAATATTTGGAGTCTGAATAAGAAAATGAAGATCTTAAAGAGAAATTACACAATAGTGAAAAAGAAAATGTCGTGCTTAGAAATAAAAATAGATAATTGAAAATTTTGCTTGAGAAGCGTGATGAATAAAATACCTCTTTAAAGGTCCATCTTGAAGAATCAAAGATAATTGAGGAAGTGTTGAAGACCCAGATGAAGAAGAATGAAGAAGAGTATAAGAATCTTGAAGAGGAAGTTGTAATATTGAAGGCTAAAGTTGATAAGCTTAACAAGGACATGAACAACTCACTGGTGTTGGATAACATTCTTAGTTATCAAATATCTCGAGAATATATAAAAAGTCTTGGTTACGAAGGCACATCTTCAAGCGAAGAAGCCACAAGATCCAAGCCTTTGAAGGAGAAAATTAAAAGGGAATTTAGAAATGCTACTACTTCAAGAAGTTCTATTTATGTTCCCAAGAACATCCAAGATCAACAATGGATTGAACCACCTCAAATATAGAAAAACTTTACAAGATCATCCTACTCTCCCAAGTATGAAAATATATTTCTTTGTCATTGTTACTCCTACGGAAATTTTGGGCATAAAGCAATCCATTTTAAAATCAAAACAAGATACATTTATGTAAGAAGCAAGAATGATTTTGGAAGAAATAGATCAAGAAATGTTCATGGACTTACCAACCGAAACTATAATCCATATGAACCACTACTAAACCATAACATTGTATGCTACAAGTGCAATAATATTGGTCACAAGGCATAGGATTGCAGGCTTGAAAATCATTAGGGGAATTTTGAGGTCTAAATGAGATTCCTAAGGAAATTATAAATAATGGTGGAAATACTAAAATAAGATTAGATTAAATCATCAAATTTTAGAGGGAAAAAAA